>JAOXOE010018990.1:0-23225 GCA_028565055.1 Phoeniculus purpureus
CAGGGGGATTGGACTAGATGATCTTTCGAGGTCCCTTCCAATCCCTAATGATTCTATGATTTTATGATTCTATGATTAATGTGGGCTGCTTGCCTTTTGTTGCTTTTGTTTCATACATAAATACATTTATTTACTTATTTATTTATTTTTGCCCAGAGGTGGAGTCTAGATTTCAATTAACTTCAGTAAGAGCAGTGTTTTCTCATTAAAATGCTCAGTAGTAAAATGCAATAGTTAATTGTTCCTTTACGCCCTTCACACATTGAGTTGAGTTTCTTTTGTTCGTAAAACGAACTGCATTAAGCTGGGGCTCTGATTCTTACTCATAACGACGCACAAATATGAGTGTGGTCTGCAAGAAGAGCATTAGAAAGCTGAGAATCTAAATGGACATCAAATTTAAGGAGCTATAAACTGGATATGTTCCTGAAATACAGCTAAATCATCATCCCTGGACATGCTTAGAAGTCATGTAGATTTGGAACTTAGGGACATGGTTTAGTGATGGGATTGATACAGTTGGGATCCTGATGATCTTGAAGGTATTTTCCAACCTAAACAATTTGGTGATCCCAGAAGTGGTAAGTGAAGACTAGGGGGAAAAGAATTGTGAATGTTGATACTGCTCTTGAAACATGAGGTTAAAAACCCTAGAGAGTTTGTACAGGGGAGTAGTTTGCCCATCTTTGTTTAAAAGAAGAATAAAAAATACCCAAACCCCAAACATGCACAGGAGGTACAGAACGTAAATCCAAAAACCTAAATCCACCCGCATCCCCCAAATGTTGTACTTCAGGCGTCCAAGAACGTGCAAGAACCTTTCTGCAGAGCAATTGTGCTCCACATGAGTCTTGATCACAGAGTATGTTCTTTGATCTGGGCTGGGCTCCTTCCAAGAGGAGAGGGAAAATCGCTTTTATAATAAGCAAATAATGTCTTGATTTTAATTTTTTTTTTTTAAAGGAAGTTGGTTGTGCTGAGTCAAGATAGGCACGACGACTAGGAACCAGTCTGAGATAACCGACTCTTTCTTCAGTTTGGTTACTGATAAGCTGCTGTTGAAAGCTAACGAGCAAATGACTTCTATTATGACAAATGCGTGGGTTTACTTTTTCATAATATAGAGAGCTTCATTTTGCAGATAACAATATGAAGTGTTTGATTGAATCGCCATCCCTCGATGTGTTTCAAAGTCATGGAGATCTGGAGCTTAGGGACAGGGTTCAACGGTGGCCTTGGGACAGTTGGGTTCAGGATTGGATTCAGTGAGCTTAAGGGTCTTTTCCAACCTAAGTGATTCAGTGGCTCTTAAGTAAACTGGTAAGTGAGGGTGAATTCAGAAAAATCTATTGTCACTAGGAGTATTGTTCAGACATCACTAATTTTTCTCAAATACGGTAAAAATCCTTGTTTTGAAGCCCTACAGGAGTTGGGAGCCCTACAGGAATTGTGCAGCTTTGGTTTTTTGGTTTGGTGTTTTTTTAATAATGTTATTTCTTTGTCACTAAGGGGAGAAAATCCAGGGCTCACAGGGCTGAAGGTTAGGATTTAAATACTTTAGAAACAAAAGGAATCGTTATTTGAGCATGGTGGATGGAGATGGTTAAGACCGACCATTTTTACGTTCCTCCCAACCAGAAACGTTTCAGTTCTCCGTGTGCACTTGCATCATCGCTTCTGGGCCATTAATAAACTAGGTGACTGTTAGGTAACGTCTAATAAATGCTTTTAAATTGGCAAACCTGAATTAACTGGAGCACAGGGAAGGTCTGTAGCCTGCTCTTGCATTTCTTGATTCTTGGAATACCAGGGGGAATTCCAGGCACATGTAAGTGCAGGTGGTACAAAAGCTGGAACAGGAGGATCTGGTAGCAGTAATGCAGTTATTAAAGAGTTTTGACCCAAATAATGGAAAACTGCCTCAAGCTTGTGAGGGAGGTGGTGATATTGGCTGTTATGAGGAAGTGTGAATTAAAAGAAGCCCCACCCCTACCCAACAAGTTTTCAGTGCTAGAGGGTTCTTCACGTAAGACAAAGGAGAGAAAAAGACAATTGTAGACTGTGACTCTGTGGTCTCACATGTGCTTCTGCACGCCAGTCTGGGAAGAAATGAGCTCTGCTGCTTAGCCATTAGGTTTTTAACTCTTCGGGAAACTTGTACTAAAAATAATGACTTGAAACTTAAGCCAAACAATTTCAGCTTAAAAGTAAACCGTGTCAGTTTCATCAGGAAGATGAATGTGTTGAAACAAAATATTGATGCAGGTGGTAGGTTCCATCCTGATGTCAAAGCAAGATGGCTCTGGATAAATAAATACTTCAGTAGATGTGGCTTTCAGAGCTGCCTATACATGTGACCGTGAAATTCAGTATCCCTTGAAGCTGATTTAGTAGTGGTCCAGTGATCCTTATACTTGAAACTCGCTGAAATAGTTTTTCTTTTCTCTAATGTCTCTGGTCATTTAATTGTTTTATTCGTTTATTTTGCCTCTGAAAAGAAAAACACAACGTAAAAAACAACCGAGAGCCGAGAAAACCCCAACTATTTGTGGTTGTCTGTGCAAATACCTGGGGAAAGAAAATTAGTATTTTGGGTAGAAGAGTCTCAACAATTCTATTCTTCCTCGTCAAGTAATTATATTATAATTAAGTTATCCTGACAATAGTTACTTTGCTGCTGACCTGTTGGCACTACTTCAGCCAAGATTTTCTCTTGAGGCCATCTTCTCTTTTCTTAGTCGCTCTGGCTGTGCCACAGGCAGCCCTTCATTCATTTGACAACAGTATTGGAGGTTCTCAGGCTTGAATGCCCTAGGAATAAGTGGCAATCAAGTTGTACTACAGCATTGTCCGTGCTTATGTTTTCTTTGAGAATCTTCTTGCATTCAAGAGACCAAACTTGCATTGGAACTTGTTTGTTTCTGTGTGTCAGGCCAGTTTTGCACTGAAGATGTGGATGAGTGTCAGCTCCAGCCCAACGCTTGTCAGAATGGAGGTACCTGCACCAACCACAACGGAGGCTATGCCTGTGTCTGTGTCAATGGCTGGAGCGGGGATGACTGCAGTAAGAACATTGATGACTGCTTCACTGCCTCCTGTGCTAACGGATCGACTTGCATTGATCGAGTGGCCTCGTTTTCCTGCATTTGTCCAGAAGGAAAGGCAGGTAAGGACAGAAGACCTGCATGAGTTTGACTCTCAAGACTCAGGAAGTTTTTTCTGCTACAGCTTTGCTTTGAGCATTGTATTTGTTGTACATACTTCGTCACCAAACTGGGAAGAACAAAGGGAAACATGTGCTGTCCACGAGCAAAGACCTTTTAAACCTCTGTAGCCTGGGACAAAGGAATATTTGTATTTGGTTGGAAGACAAAACTTACTACAGTTTAGCTTGCAAGGAAAGCAGATCTTTTTCTAGCCCTTAGCAGAAGTTCTGTTTGCCTGAGCAGTTATGCATGAGGGTGACTTCCTCTGTGCCACTTATGATACATGTACTTGAAAGTCACAAAGGCAGATTTAGATATTTCTGCGTTAGTGAGGATGTCCGTAGCTGGAAATTGGTGTAGATAGTTAGAAGAGTTAGTTTCCTACTCCGAGCAGGAGATTCTGGTTATGGTGAACCACTCTAGAAGTGCTGGAGACACCTCTGAAGTCACAGAATCTTTATTTAAATGTAGTACTTTATTACATGTATGGTGAAGTCCCTGTGGCAATCTGTAGGTTAAAGTCTGAAAAATACTGCTCAGGCTTCTGGCTGTGGGGGTCTCTGTCTGAAGTAGCAGGACAGAGGACTGGATTGCGTAATGGCCTGACTCCTGTATCTCACTTTTCTGAAAACTGTGTAGGTCTTCTGTGCCACTTGGATGACGCGTGTGTCAGCAATCCGTGCCAGAAGGGTGCTCTGTGTGATACCAATCCTGTGAATGGACACTACATCTGCACCTGTCCTCAGGGCCATAAGGGAGCAGACTGCACTGAGGATGTGGACGAATGTGCAATGGGTGAGTTTCTGTTTGCTGTCCACAAGTACGTGAGCAGGGAGTTGGGGCGTTTGCTGGTTCCTGCTTCTAGAGTGTGATGCATGAAGGCAACACCTAACAAGCACTCAGGGCAGTATTGAAAAGAAGCACTGTTTTCAATTTCATACAGTTCTGGGACCCTCACTACAAGGAGAACATAGAAGTGCTGGAGCGTGCCCAGAGAAGGGCAATGAGGCATGCGAAGGGTCTGGAGCACAAGTCCTGTGAGGAGCTGCTGAGGGAACTGAGTTTGTTTAGTCTAGAGAAAAGGAAGCTGGGAGAAGACCTTCTTACTATCTAAAACCTACCTGAAAGGATGTTGGAGGAAGGAGGAGTACAGCTGTTTCTTCCTAGTGGCAAATGATAGGACCACAGGAGATGGCTGCAAGTTGCACCAGGGGAGGTTTAGGCTGGATGTTAGGAAGAAATTCTTCACTGAAAGGGTCATGGGCTTTGGAACAGGCTTCCCAGGGCAGTGGTGCAGTCACCATCCCTGGAGAGTTTTAAACAACGTATGGACCTGGTGCTTAGGGATTTACTGGTGACCTGGCAGTCATTGGTCTTGGTAATCTTAAAGATGTCTTCCAGCTGAAGAGATTCAGTGATTCTTCAGTCTGCCTTGCACTAGAGTGCCGTTCATTTATGAGAACATAAAGAACAACTTGGGTTGTTTTGTGGCTGTGGCGGCATCTTTTCAGCCTCAGGAGTGAACTAAATGTAAAAGATGACCTAGAGATAAGGTTTTGAAAGCATCATTAGTCCTGTAGTCCCTGGTAGCTGATACTCTCCTCCCCAGAACTGTCATTAGAACTATGGACCAGAGTTGGCCCTTTGGTCTGTTGGTAGTGACAGCAATTTTTCTTCTTGCCTCTGACAGGCCAGTAACTGCCACATTTTCTTCAATTGCAGCTGCCTTTCCGCACAAGGATGAACGGTCTTTCCCTCGTATTATTTGCTGGAAGAGAATGACCACTAGAAAAGACCATGACTAATAAAGAATGCTGTGGCTTTCCTGGGAGAGGTTTTGACACACACACTCATATATTTTTTTTTCCTTGCAGCCAACAGCAATCCATGTGAACACGCTGGGAAATGTGTCAACACAGAAGGCTCTTTCCACTGTGAGTGTTCGAAGGGCTACACGGGACCCCGCTGTGAAATGGACATCAATGAATGCCACTCAAATCCCTGCCAGAACGATGCCACTTGCCTGGATAAAATCGGGGGATTCACGTGTCTGTGTATGCCAGGTGAGGGGAGTTCTGGCGGAGCTGGGGCTACCAGCTACAGGAAAAAAATCGGAAGGCAGAGCACAGGGCAAGCTGCCAGCTCTGCTGAGGTGGAACACAAAATTGCGCAGGGGTGAGGCTACATAAAAGCGTGAGAGCGAGCTGGCTGTGGTGGCACCAGCCAGGAGGACTTGGCATTTGTGTGGGGGAGGGACAGAGCAATTAAAGGACTGAGGAATAAACCAGTCAGTGCAGCAGCAAAGGACTGTAGTACATGTGAACAAGTTTGGAGGAATGGTTTCAAGCTGAAAAACGGGAGATTTAGGGGAGATGTTAGGAAGAAATTTGTCCCTTTGAGGGTGCTGAGACACTGGAACAAGTTGCTCAGGGACGTTGTGGCTGCTCCATCCCTGGAAGCGTTCACGGCCAGCTTGGATGGGGCTCTGGGCAGCCTGGTCTGCTGAGAAGCACGGCACGGGATGAGGCTGGATGGTCTCTGAGGTCCCTTCCAACTTAAACCATTTGATAATTCTGTAAAGTCACGTTTTGAAAGCAAAGCAGGTGCAAACTTTAAAGAGTGGCTGTGCTTTTGAGATATGTATGTGATTCTGGATAAGAGTGTTTGGGTTTAGTTTGTTTTCTCTGCTTAAAATACTCCAAATGATGCAAGTTCCCATTGACCTGAGGAAATGACTCCGTAGAAAAGTTGCTTTGTTGAAGAAGACCATATAAAATGTACGGGCCCAGAGCATCCCAATGTAGTCTCCCATTTTGCTTTTTGATATAAATTGGTAAAAGAAGAAAAGGGTAACAGGTTGCTAATTGCAGAGCCTTGTGAAGTATAGTGAAAGAATTGTGACCCCTGCAGGTGATCAGCTGGTGCCATGAAAACCAAAATGAGTTTTTATTAGTATTTAATCAGCTAGGAAAGGTGGAACTCTATGGCCTCGAGTTGCACCAGGGGACTTCTATGTTGGCCATTAGGAAAAGCTTCTTTGTGGACATGGTCATCAGGCCTTTCAGCACTGGTGTGAGAGGCAATTGCTCTCTCAAGGACATTTTTATAAGGCCTTCTGTCACCTCTTTTGTTTTTAAAACAGGTTTTAAAGGTGTTCACTGTGAAGAAGATATTGACGAGTGTCTGAGTAATCCTTGCGTGAACAACGGAGAGTGTCTTGATAAAGTCAACCGCTTCCTCTGTGTCTGTCCTCCAGGTGAGTGCTGATTTCTGGAAGCTTTTCCTGCTTCATCGTACCAGGAACTGGAGAGATAAGTGAGACATTGTGGAAGGAGGGTTGTTTGTTTTGAGCTTGTGTCGTCTTAGCGCAGTGTGTGTTTGAATGAATGAGCTGGGATCACTGGGGAATAAGAACAGACGTGTTAGTTGCAGGAGTCTTCTGGTGCCTCTAGTGGGGTGGATGTTGAGAAACATACAGTTGATATCTCATCTTAGAGGGCAGTGGGCAGCATGGGCTTGTTATTGAGAATATCACAGTGAGATACAGATGAATAATTCTAAGTACATTTTAAAAATCAGAGTCTCTGCATGACTTTTGTCTTTTTCTGAGGTTTTCAGGCAGAAGCCATTTTACCATCTGTGTAGTTTATGTTGCCTGCATGACGAGGGAGGTGGATTTGAGTTCACAATATACCTGACAAAAGTCTGCTTTGCACCCCTTCATTTTGATTAATGATGTTCTGGTCACTTGTGCTCCATCTGCTTTATTTCTGTCGGACTTGACCATCTCAGTTTTCAAGCTGAGCTTCTTTTGACCTGGAGGATAGAAACTGTGTTTTGGCTGGTGGTGTGGATGAGGAACCAACCCACCCAGGGTGTGATGCATAACAGTGCGACTGAGTTTAGATTTACCAAGCTTATGTTTGGGTAGTTTTAAGGATTTACAAATAAATACTGTTCAGATGAAGTACTTGAAATTACTTCTGGATTTTCATCTTTTTTGTTTCTGCCTTCCAGGCTTCAGTGGTGCTGTGTGTCAGATTGACATAGATGACTGCTCCAGCACACCGTGTCTCAACGGAGCCAAATGTATTGACCATCCCAATGGCTACGAGTGCCAGTGTGCGACAGGTTAGTCAGTTGCTCAGAGCCTCTGCACTGGGATGGCGTGTAGCCTAAATCTGTAAAGGGATACTTAAAAGTGTCGGCGCTCGTTGTTTCTTTCTCTGAACTCCTACTTGTTTGTTGGTGAAGCTTTGCCTACCCTGCAACAGAGAAGAGTATTTAAGTACAGAAAGCCTCTTGCTTGTGACAGCAGTAACTGAGGGGTGTTCTGGCCTCCCTTTTCAGCCCCACCTCTTGTTTCCCAGGTGGTGTCAGCTTCTTCTGTATCAACTATGGAATCCATGAGTGGAAAAGCAGTAGCGTGAAGCCTGTTACCTGAGGCTTGTCTTTTCTTTCTTACAAGCTGGATTGTATAGTGTACAGCTGAAGGACAGGAGATGGACTGAGCAGCACTGCTGTGAATTCTGATTGCTGCTGTGTCAGGTTATTTTATGTCAAAAGTGCAAGGTTGAAATGCAGTGAAAATCCACTGGAAGAAATACCACACAGTAGCCGTCTGCCAGGACGTAATTAATGTGGTGTGTCAGGCATCTTACAGAAATTCTGACAGAGCTGTAGCTGGAACTGAGGAGTTCTGGGTTTTTTTCTTGAATGCCCTAAATTCCTTTTCTGCTTGATTAGTTACACATTTAGAAGTGTCAGGTTTAATTATGGGATTTTTTTATCTTCAGGAGTGATGTGGATAGATATTTTATCTTATTTTTTACATCTGATCAAGTAAGAGGTTTCAGTAAGGAATGACTCCTACTTGCTTTCAGCTAATGGTGCCTCGTGCATTGCTCGTGATGCAGATTCAGACGTGGAATTCACTGGCTTCAGCTCTTCCATCAGGGAAGAGGCCGAACAGCTCCTGTAGCTACCTTTATTCCAGAAAAGTGCTGTTATGTGAGCTAGACCTTTGAGCCGTTATTCTCATCTTGAACCAAGAAACACATTTGATCTTTAAGTGGTTTAGTTGAGCTGTAGTAGAAGGCAAAGTTTGTTTCTCAGGAAATGTCTGCTAAGTATGACATTTAATATTGACAGCCTTCTGTAAGACTGAAATGTGGAATTCCTCGTTGGGGCAGGTCAGTTACTGGAAAGTGATGTTTGAGTATGTTCTTGCTCTATTAATCTCGTGTTATGAGTGATACTGTGTTCCCTGAATGGTAATCGCCAGCTGCTAAAGTCATTGAAAACTGCAAAATGTTTGGCCAAATGCTGTACAGATAGCTCTATTTACTGCTTGCTTTTTGTCTTTTCTTTCCCTTCTGGCATTATTCCACTTCTTCTTCCCAGTGGTAGACCATGGCATTTCTTTTCTTGAGTTGTCCTAGGTCTCTCCTTTTTTCTTTGCCTGTGTCCTCCTTTTTAGATTTTTTTTTTTGCCACTGTTTTTCCCCTTATCGGTTTGTTTTCCTTCCTTCCCTAACGTCTTTTTATATCCATCGCTCTAACTAGCTTCCCTTCCCTCTCCCCACCTACTTCCACACCCATTCTTCCATGCATACGTTCGCAGAACTTGGAAATGTTAGCCGTCACCTGGTATGTTTGACCAGAGAAATAACCACAAACCTGTATGAAAAATGGGGAGCCTGTTATCCACTTATAATACCCAGGTGAGAATCACTCTTCAGCTGTTGAAATTCCCTGCAGCGTGGTTTGTATCAGTCTCCAGTTGATACCTGAAATTGGAAGTTCTACCTTTCTAATCTCCAGCTGCTGGAAGGCAGTGTGAGCTGTCACTCCAAAACTTCATCGCTGAAAACCCGTTTATTTTAAATTATTCTTGTGTTTCATACAGCTCTGCTCCACCACAGAGAACAGGGCTCTCAGGGGAGTTCTTTGCTGCTCTCAGCTTCCTGAACTGTTGCTGTAGCCCTTCTGGTAAACAGATTCTATCCTCCTGCCTTGCTCAGGTTGTTTCCCAGCTGAAGCGGAATGAAACAGGCCCGAGTGCCGCTTGTTTCATTGCTCCTAACCAAAGAGGTTGCATGCAGTCATTAATTTGCAGTTGGTGCTTGCTTGCAGTTCCGGAAAGGTTTCCCAATGAGAGGAGCAGGAAGCGTTTTAACAAGCAGAGCAGCAGAAGCTTTGGCGTGAGCCAAGGGAATTCCCTTGGGAAAGTTTCTGCAGCATCTTTGCAGTAATTTCTCACACTAAAACAGCCAGCCCCTCCTTGGTGTTGTACAGAGGAGATAATGACAGGAGAACCTTCAGGTAGTTTGCACGTTCTCATGGAGATTTCCATGCTTCCTCTCGTTGCTACTGTTCTGAACCAACTGAACTTACGGTGCCAGGGTTGTTCTGTAATGCTGCGAGCAGTGACAAGTGATGTTTGCCAAGGCTGGAAAACAGGCATCACTTGAGATGCCCAGTTACCCTTTGTGTTCTCTGCCACACTGCTGATTCTTAACATCATTCCTTCTGCATTTTGCATTATGTTCACGACAGCATCGTACCGGTTCGCTTCTTAATTACCCCCACTCGTCGTTATTCCTCAGGTTTTACTGGCCTTCTGTGCGAGGAGAATATCAACAACTGCGACCCCGACCCCTGCCACCATGGGGAATGTCAGGATGGGATTGATTCATACACGTGTGTGTGCAGCCCTGGCTACATGGGGGCCATATGCAGTGAGCAGATAGATGAGTGTCACAGCAATCCTTGCCTGCACCAAGGGCGCTGCATTGATTTGGTGAATGGCTACCAGTGCAACTGTTTGCTGGGCACTTCAGGTACGTAAAGTAGCAGAGGAGGGTTTGGGCTCTACCAGAATTCAAGTGTTTAGTTATTCTTATGTGCCCTCAGGTGTCTGCTATGTTTGCATAAAGCGATAAGCTTGTCACATTGAGTCAGCAGTGGGCACCTGCAGCCAGAAGGCCAACTGGATCAGAGTATGCATCAGAGATGCGTCAAGAGAAGCGTGGCTAACAGAGCAAGAGAGGGGATTCTGGCCCTTTCCTCTGCTGTTTTGAGTCCCTACTGTGTCCAGTTCTGGTGTCCTCACAAAAAAAAGGACATTGAACTGTTGGAGTGAGTCCAGAGGAGGCCACAAAGATGATCCAGGGGCTGAAGCACCTTTACTGTGAGGACAGAGTGAGGGAGCTAGGGTTGTTCAGCCTAGGGAAGAGAAGACTCCAAGGGGATCTTATAGCTGCCTTCCAGTACCTGAAGGGAACCTACAGGAAGACTGGAGAGGGACTTTTCACAAGTGGATCCAGCGATAGGACAAGGGGAGGTGATTTGAAACTGAAGGGAGAGTAGGTTCAGACTGGATCGTAGGAAGAAGTTCTTCAGTTCAAGGGTGCAGAAACTTGAATCGATTACCTAGAGAGGTTGTGGCTGCCCCCCTCCATGGAAGTGTTCAAGGCCAGGTTGGATGAGTCCTTGAGCAACCAAGTCTTGTTGAGACGCGTTGCTGCCCACAGCAGGGAGGTTGGAGTAGGTGATCTTTAAGGTCCGTTCCAACCAAAGCCAGTCTACAGTTAGTTCAGCCTTGCTGTGTTTGTGTGGATTGCTTAACCTTACTGGCACCACCACTGGTCTTGAAGGAATTTGTCTTCTCATTACTCCCAAAATTCCAAAAAATAGACACGGTCTTCCAAATGGAGTATTCTTTTGTTTAAACATTTACTACAAGTTCAAGTTCATATTCATGACTCAGGTGACATCCCTTGGTGTCGCTTCTTTGTTGGTCACCGGTTTCAGTTGCCCCTACACATGTAGAACATTGAAGCAGGTGGGATTTTTAATTTGACTAATTCTGGGAAATGGTTTTGTGTGGTGTCTGTGTAAGATTTCGCCTCCTTATTCCTCTAATATTTTGCTTTTTCCAGGAGTGAACTGTGAAAATAACTTTGATGACTGCGCCAGTAACCCCTGCGTCCATGGGGACTGTATCGATGGCATTAATCGCTACAACTGCGCTTGCAAACCTGGATTTACAGGTAAAGGCAGCTACCCTATAGCTTTGAGCTGAAGATAGTTATCTGCGTGGCTGAGGGAGCTGTTCTTTGCATACTGACTGCAAGGGGTTCGGTTAGTAGCTCGGGAAATCCTTCCAATCGTTGAATCTCAGTGTCTTACGTTACAGCGAGTTCTGCCAAGCAGAAAAATGGCCTAATCTGTGCTGCGAAATGCCATTCTCGTTAGGTAATTACCTCAAATTCATGGTGCTTGGTTTTATAACAAATAAACCCATGTGACTTTGGTTTATTATTTACAGCTTCTTTTTTTTCAGGGGCAGAGATTGTGGACAATACAGAGAGGTGTTTGATTAGACAGTACCTCGGGCTTTGACTGCAAATGGTGTTTCTCTGTGTGTGAAAGCAAAGCGTTAACTCAGCATTCTGCTGAGCTGCTCTCCACACTGAATCTCCAGCTTAATAACCTGCTTTACTTTTCACTACTACTTTTTCATAGGGTGGTCTGTTCTGTCTCCTTTTTCGATGAAAAAGACTAATACAGTGTAAAATGAGCTGAAAAAAAAGAAGCTTTTAACTGTAGCTCTACGTGGGGACTATTTCTGATGACCAAAGCACAACTCCACACTGTTTGTAATTGACTTAATATGTTTAGAGCCACATTGGGTGGCTCATAAAATAGCAGTAAGGCACTTGGTACCGTTTCTAACAGTTTTCTCATCCCATTTGTTACTGGTGGTTACCAAATGATTCTAATTAGCATCAATCTGAACCACATTAGAAATAGCGCTGGGCGGTTTCACATGTCTCGTGCGTCTCTAAACTTGTGAGGCTCCTTCCTTCCTTTGGCTCTGGCACGGTTGTTCTCTTTCGTCCCCAGAACAGGAAGAGCCAAGATCTTGATCCGCTCTTGCCTTTCAGTCTCTTTTATCGGTGCCATTTGTTATCCTACTGGAATTATTATGCTGTTACAGTAGTTTGGTCGTATGACTAACGCTGCAGTATGTACAGAGCTGGCTTGCATGGGGGTCTCATTACTTCATCTTTACCTTACATTAAAAATGCTCTCAACTTTCAATGTTCACTTTGTTCAGCTTTGCAGCCTCACAGGATCTTACGGTCACTGCTCAAGGATCTTGCAGTCGTAATCAGAGACAGGCAAAACAGGAAGCGGTGTCTTTTAGAGTCCTTTTTGCGCAATAAACCACAAGAACTATATTTACTGCAGGCAGTGTGGCAGTGGTGGTAGTTCCAAGGGTAGGTACTTTCAAAGCTGAAGAGCCAGGGCTATGACAAGTGTAGCTCGAGAGGTTTGTTCCAAGCATGATACGGTTGAGTGGTTTGGTTTTTTGTTGTTGCCTTCCTAATGACCATTAACTAGTGATTTTTAGTGAAGTTGTGCTGAGATGTTTGAACAGTTTGTAAATACTTGTGGAGCGTTAAGTGCTGTTTTCCAGGCTGCATCCTTCAAAAATGCTTCTTTTGATTTCGAGGCATGAAAACTGTCCTGCTGCTTTGGCTTTGCTGAGTTGTGTCTCAATGCTTGTTCTTGCAGACTTGCAAAACAAATGTTCTCGTGAGAAATACTACTTAACAAGGTGCGGTTTTCTTCCTCTAGGTCCACGTTGTAACGTGGACATCGACGAATGCATGTCCAACCCCTGCCATAACGGTGGAACGTGTGTAAATGAAGTCAATGGCTTTCGCTGTGTGTGTCCTGAGGGTTTCCATCACCCCCACTGTCAGTCGCAGGCCGACGGCTGTCTTAGTAACCCCTGTGTACATGGCAACTGCACCCATATTCCTAGTGGGTAAGTACATACTGTCACATTCAACCTACCTGCCACCTTCTGTAGTTTTCTTCTTGCTATGTCATGAGTTCCATCTCAAATTGCGATTTCTGATTTTTCTCTGATTTCTCTGATTAAGATTCAGGCTCTTTCTGCTGCCCATGACAACATCGTAGTAAGGTGCAGCTCTTCAGTTACCAGCTGCAATTTCACCATAGGTTTTTCTGTCTTGCATTATGTTCTTTGTTGTCTTTGCATGGGCATGTAGGCTAGTAGACTGGAAGGGTTTGACAGTTCAAGGGAATAAATAGATTGAGTGCAACTCAAATAAAGACATGGTTTGAGGAGCAGCAGCTGTCTATTCCATCAGTCTCTAAAACACTGAGCATGGAGATCATCTTTGCTGGCTAGTGCACTTCTTGCTACCCAAATACTCCCTGTTGAGGAGCTGGCAGGCAGCTTTTTACATTAGGGAATATTTTTTTTCCTCTTTAATCACATTGTTGCCTGCCCAAGAGTAAAAGGAAAGTTCTTCCAGGCTGCTTTGATAGCAGGAGTCTTCCTGTCCAGGAAAACCAAACTCTGATTTCAGGAGCCTTGCATCAGGCTCCTTTATGTTAATGCAGGGCTTGTGGAGGGAACAGGTTTGGGGAGGTAGGGCTCATGTTTGTGAAACTTCCCAGCTGTACATGGCAAAGCAGAGCCTCCCAGATGCTGCGGTGCACCCTGCAAAGTTGTGTCGGCACTTGGGTAGGGAAGCGATTTACCTCTACGAGTAACTGAGTAGGGCAGGATTCCGTGCGTTCCCTGGAGCTGGCAGCATTGCTAATTCAGCCTCTGTGCTAGCTTGGAAAACAGATGTTTTGGTTCATCTTGTCTGTCATCTGCCAGCTGCATTCTCAGTGACATCCCTGTACATCTCATGCTCAGCGCCAGATAACACAAGTCTTATTTGCATGGTGGGGAGGGAGGCTGGTGTGTGTGTGTGTTGCATGGCCTGAGTCCAGGGTGTTTCATCAAGCCCTTGGTTCTACGTCATGCAGGTGGATCACTGCTCTGCCTCAGATATGGAAACACGAGGCAGAATATCGCTCCTGCTCCCAGCAAGCTGCTTGCCTTTGTAATTACTACTTTGTGTTAAATCAGTCTAGTTATCTTTGGAACCTATTGTTCCTCTCCACCTTTTTTTATTCTTTTTTTTCTGCCTTTGTTTAAATGTGTTGAGATGGTTCTTATCAAAGCAGAAACATGTTGCTGGTTGACTGGGTGCTTTGTGAAAACTGTAATGGAGGAGAGAGTGGTTTTAAGGGAGGGCTTATCTTTCAGTATTTTCATAACTATGCAGCTGGGATAGGCAATGAAAACATAACTTAGGGCTCTCCTAATGAGAGAGGTTCTGAGTTTCTCTCCAAAACTCATTTGCAGGAGAATATGTGGTATATTATTTCAGAATGCTCTAAAATTACTGCTGTGTTTGCATTTAAAGGTACAAGTGTGTCTGCGACCCGGGCTGGGTAGGAGACTACTGTGCAACAGAAGGGAATGAATGTAAATCAAACCCCTGCCAGAATGGAGGAACTTGTGAGGATCTGTTGAACGGATACAGATGTGCCTGTAGGAAAGGATTCAAAGGTGAAAATTCAGAGAGAGGTTTCTGTTGTCTTTTTCCTTTCCACTTCACTGCATCCTTAGTGCCAATATAATATTTTCATTAAAATTCATGGAAAATAGGGACCAAGAGGGATAATGCTGTGGTTGTGTGAAGTTGAGTTGCAGTCAGTTCATGTAGACATGGTGTCGTAATAGAATATTGAGTAAGTCCTATCTAAGCCCTGCTTGGACTCATTAAGAGGTGTCCTGGTGGCAGCTTAGCTTAGTTTTCTTTGTCAGAAAGTGAGCTTGAGATGTGTAAATGCTCTAGGAGTCTCTATTCGTTCTTCCAGTAAGCACCCAGCTCTTAGCAGCATATTCTCCTGTTTTTTTCCCTTTCTGCTCACCAGGTGTGAACTGCCAGGTAGTGGTTGCTCCTTGTTCACCTGATCCTTGTGAGAACTCGGGAATTTGCCAAGAATCTCCTGACTCTGAAGGCTACACCTGCCAGTGTGCCCCAGGCTGGGAAGGTAACACGGGTGGGGAACGTACTGCACTGTCAGCGCTGAGCAGTGCTGGTGTTGAGCCTGTTGACCACTGTCTTATGAGGGGTCTCACTTCTGGACTCTCCCATGTTTCAGGAGAGAGATGTACAGTGGATATTGATGAATGTCTCTCAAAGCCCTGCAAGAATCGTGCTCTGTGCCATAATATTCAAGGCAGTTACCTGTGTGAGTGTCGGCCTGGCTTCACTGGAGGAGACTGTGACAGTAACATTGATGACTGTCTTTCAAGTGAGTATCAGCAGACTGCTTTGCTTTCCAGCTTTTTTTCCTAGAAATAATGTTGCTGTGCTGTTGAATGACAGCTGTTAGATAATTATGCCATCATCTCTTACAAAACAAGTAAAGGACCCAGAGCCTTATCTTTGTAAGCAGCCCCCTGCCATGGGCAGGGACACCTCTCGCCAGATCAGGTTGCCCAGAGCCTCATCCAACCGGGCCTTGAACACTTCCTGGGATGGAGCAGCCACAACCTCCCTGGGCAACCTATTCTAGTGTCTCAGCACCCCCACAGGGAAGAATTTCTTCCCGAGATCTAATTTAATGATTGAGGCACTCCAAATCACACACAATCACAGAATGTTACAGGTTGGAAGGGACCTCGAATGGTCATTGAAGTCCAAGCCCCCTGCCAGAGCAGAGTCTTTCATGTTCAGCCACTAGAAATGGTCTGAAGGGTTCTGGCTGATAGCAGTTGTTCCCAGATTCTTAATTTGAGAAGGTCCTTAGATCTTAACTTACTTTAATAAAGGAACATTGCTAAATGAGGAATTTTATTTGCCTGAAATCCTAATAGACCAAGTGAAAACAGCACTGCAGGGCTTTACTGAGGTGTGGTGTGGGAATCCAGGGTATAGCAGCCTTTCCTGAAATGTCTCTGCCAGACATTAATATTCTGGAGAGAGAAGATTCTGTTGCTGTTCCAGTTAATTCATATTTGAAAGGAAATTAAGCAGCAACTTCTGGCGTAGGGCTCAGTTGCAGGAGAACAGCACATACACTGATGAGTGTTGAAACTGCTTAAATTACGAGAAAGCAAATGTTAATTTCATGCCCTCGATGCTGCTGTTTACAAGGGAAACCAAATACACAGTAACTTCTTTCTCTTGCTGGGCAAGTGTCTGTGTCCTCATCAGATGAAATCAGAGTCTCCTGAGAAGTGTCATGTGTTTGAAAGTTCATCTGTTGCTATTTGAGAAGTGCTGTATCAAACCTTGGAGGAGTTCACCGTGTTGTTGTGTTTAAACTGGCTAGTTTTAAAAAAAAAACCCCACAAGCCAACCTCCAAACCTCTTTTTTAATTAGAAACCAAAGTCTTAAACACTTTAGGTATGAAGTTAGGGAGTTGTGTTGTGCACTGAAAAAATTTTGGATTTGTGGCTGCCATAGGGAAGGATCCAAACAAGTCTGTTGGCAAAAGGCACTGTGGGAGACCCCAAGGAACTTGTGGGACATCTGGCTCAGCCCAAGTGTTGGATTGCTGTATGTGAGCAGGCAGGTAGAGCACGAAAGATGTCACGCTGCATTGACCCAGAGCTTTGCTTACTGGAGCAAAGGAAATTATTGCTTGTCCTGTTAGTTTTAACGTGGGTGTCTGAAGATAAAAACGTTCTCAAAGTGCTCATCGTTCTTTGCGGAACAGCTGGGAAATGTCTCTCTGTGCCTCAGTGTTGTGAGAGCTGAGAGATTTATCGTGTGCTGCACACCCAGGAGATTGGAGAAGAATTTCAAATTACGGTTACAGCTGATTTCATTTAGCAAAACAAAACCCTTCCACAGCTTGAGCCAAATGTCTTTAATCTATGAAGCAAACAAACCCTCCAACAACAAGAAGTTGATACTCAAGTCTCCCTTTTCTGTCAGTACATTAATGCTCAGCTTTTGGCCCCACTCAAGAGTGGCTGGCTGCCAGAGACACAACACTGCGTAGCTGCCATGGGTCTCGCCTCCAACGTCTGTCTCTCTGCAGCGTTCAGTGACCTTGAAATGCAGGTGTGTGTCTTGTACCAAATTTGTGTCACGTGAGCATATTTCTCAGTCAATAAATGAGCTTCAATTACCTTTCACATCTGTTTTCTTCGTTTATCAGTGGACAGAAGAATCTTGTACTTAGGGTGAACTGAAGATTTTTTTTGGTGGAGCCTGTTTGCTTTTTCTAAAGCTTGTATTTCAGTGATACGTAAAGGTAGTCCTGGGCTTGAAAAAAAAGGCTTTGTAATCTTTTTCTGCCATCCCCTTTCCCCCCTCCCTCCCTTCATATACATAGGCATTTGGTCTAGGGAATGCAGACTAGGAAAGGAATCTGGTTCCAGAGGCAGTAGCTGACAGAAGAGTGTGGGTCTTAACTCCACAAGCAGAAGTAGTGCAGGAAGAAACTACTGAATGGCAGAGGTCTTTCAGGCAGACTCATACTTGTGGAAGAATAAGGAAAACCGTAGTAGGAGGTGGCTTTGGCCACAAACCACTGATAACACATGGAGTTAGACCATGGTAGGGGTAAGGAAACGACAAGAAGCAGACTTGGTCAGGAAGAAGCAGCAGTTACTGGCTGTCTGCATTGTCTTTATCAGTAGGTATTTGTCAAAAAAGCAGAGTTTGAGTTTTAAACCAAGAGTCTTTGCCTCTAGTTTGGTTTGGTTTGGTTGAACAAATCTCAGCAAAGAAACCTTTGGGCCCTGAAGCTTGTTCTTGATGCACGCTGTCTTCCAAATTTGTTGATGATGCTTTGCAATTGTCTTGTCAATTAAATGACTAAGAAACGACCTTGTCAGTGGTCTGTCACACTCTGGGCTGTGAGATACTTTTTGTTCCTAAAAGCAGCTGCTCTGGGTCTGGCCCCTGGCCATTACCCATTTTAACTCTTACTGTGTGTGATGCTTCTCTTAGATCCCTGTCAAAATGGAGCTTCCTGTGTGGATGGAATAAACTCCTTCTCATGCATCTGCCTGCCTGGGTTTCATGGAGACAAATGTCAGACAGATACCAACGAGTGTTTGAGTGAGCCGTGCAGGAACGGAGGGACATGCACCCACTACGTCAACAGCTACACGTGCAAGTGCCAGCCTGGCTTTGAGGGAACCAACTGTGAGAACAACATTGATGAATGCACTGAGAGGTGAGAGAGCACTGTGCTGCTGCACTGAGAAACCACGGCGTGTGTGCTCATGGATCCAAGTCGGTTGAACTCAGAAGCAGATTTTAATAACAAGAATCTGTTTTCTTGCTTTTTGTCACTTATGATTTTGCAAAGAAAATCTTGTTGACCTTGTGTAGGATAGCAGCTGAAAACCTGTTGGTCACAGTTGGTCTTCAGTTTACACAACTAGTTAGAAACTTAGTTCTGTTTCATCCTGGTCGATGAGAAGCTCAACATGAGCCAGCAATGTGTGAGGGCAGCCCAGAAGACCAACCATGTCTTGGGCTGTATTGCAAAAAGTGTCACCAGCAGGTCAAGGGAGGTGATTCTTGCCCTCTGCTCTGCTCCTGTGAGATCTCACCTGGAGTCCTGTGTCCAGTTCTGAGGTCCCCAATATAAGAAGGACATGGAAATATTGGAGCAAGTCCAGAGGAAGGCACAAGGGTGATTGGAGGGCTGGAGCAACTCTGCTCTGACAACAGGCTAAGGGAGTTGGGGATATTCAACCTGGAGAAGAGGAGGCTCCAGGGGGACCTTGTAGTAGCCTTCCAATGCCTGAAGGGAGGGGAAATAATTGGTTTGCTGTGAATGTTTGCGATAGTGACAAACACAAAAGCTGCAAAAATGGAAGTGGTTGCCAACACTTAGAAAAGCAGGAAAAATAAATTAGCCCTGAGTTGACTTATTCATAGCAAATAATATGAAGAAACGACTGAAGGAACACTAAATCCACAAATTCTGTACTAGAAAGGATCTTTTAATGCTCCCAAATTGGATGGAGTTCAATAGTGTTGAGGTAAAACTTGAGGGCCAGAGGTTGTTCTAAGGGTTTGGTATGGAGCTGAGTTAAAATGCTCTACAGCTGGTCCTTACATAAATGGTTCACTAGCTAGTCTTAAAAGCTCTTTGAAAGTTAACCCTGCATATCCATCATCTGCCTGAGTGTTTATTTTAAGCTTTGTCAGGACTGATGTAAGGAACTTCAGGCAGAGCAACGAAGATGATGAAGGAAGTGGAACACCTCCCTTATGAGGAAAGGCTGAGGGAGCTGGGTCTCTTTACTTTGGAGAAGAGGAGGCTGAGGGGTGACCTAATTAATGTCTATAAATATGTGAAGGGTGGGTGTCAGGAGGATGGAGCCAGGATCTGCTCAGTGGCATCTAGTGATAGGACAAGGGGTGGTGTGAGCTAGAACATAGGAGGTTCCATATCAGTATGAGAAGGACCTTCTTCCCAGTGTGGGTGACAGAGCAATGGAACAGGCTGTCCAGGGGCGTTGTGGAGTCTCCTTCTTTGGAGACACTTAAAACCCTCCCAGACATGTTCCTGTGTGACTTGGTCTAGGTGATGTTGCTCTGGCACAACCTACTCCAACAGTGTGCACTCATCTCCTGCAAGATGTCTCCCATGGCAGGGATGCCATGGCTTCAGCCCAAGCAGAAACTAATGCTGCTCTGCCTTAGCGTGCCAAGCAATGAAATGCAGAAACCTAGATGCTGATTAACGAGGCATTGAGCCATTGCTGCTGTAGAAATGAGGACCTGGAGGAGGTGGGCAGGGCACGCTACCAGCACCTGTAACTGTTTCAAGCCATCTTAGCTTAATCACAGAACATCAGGGATTGGAAGGGACCTTGAAAGATCATCCAGTCCAATCCCCCTGCCACAGCAGGATCACCTAGACCAAGTCACACAGGAACATGTCCATTAGGAATTGGAAGGGACCTTGAAAGATCACCTAGTCCAATCCCCCTGCCAGAGCAGCATCACCTAGACCAAGTCCATCGCTGAACATTTAATTGACTGCCAGATATTCGTGTGAACATTGGAACTACTGAAGTTTGATTTCCTCTGGACTTGTATCTTACGGTCGACCAGGTTTTAATGTGATTCTTGTTAACGAAATTCCACAAGACTGTCAGCTGAGTGAAGGAGAAGATCCCACTCCTGCTTCCAATCTTCTTCTATTCCAGAAACAAACTGATGGTCAAATAAAGACAGCAGTGACACATCAACCCCCCTTCTCAGTGAAATTGGGACAAAACCATCTTCTCTTAGTCTGCTTTTATTCCTCACATGAAGGATTTTAACCTGCTTTCTATGAAGACTACAGTTTTCAGTAAAACAGAGCAGCCACGAAAGACCAAGAGCTACACAGAATGATGACAAACCCCTTTGACCATGACATAAAAATTCGGGAGTTTTTCTTTCTTCAGTAACTTGCCTTCCAAAGAACAGCCCTTGCCTTTTGCTTAATGCAACGTAACCGACTTTGAAGGTTCTTTACACACACAGCTTTGCTCTTAACTTGCAACAAGCATTGCACATGGACGAGCAGAGGACCTCTGGGGTGACAGAGGATCTGCAGTGGCAGTGAAGGCAGGAATGTTGTCCTCAGGCACGCAGGCACAGACTCCTTCCACTCGTGGTTATGAACCAAAGGCTCTGAGCATCAGGCTGAGGCAGACACAGCTGCCGTGTTTTAAGATGTTATTTCTTCCCAGCTGCCTGAGGTCACGCTCATTCCAGTGGAGCACAAGGTAGCTTCTGAATACACTGGCCTGTGACAGTGAGTTTCCATCAGAAGAGTGTGGCAGCACCTAGCAGCCAGGGAGTGCAGATATATGAGAGTGCTAATGGCCTCAACTGAGAGGTAACTCTGCCAGAGACCACCTTCAGAGCTCGAAGCCTCAAAATAACCCACCACCACTACACACTTACAGGTTAGGAAGCATCCAGAAGAGAAACCAGACCCTCCCCGATCATTTCTAGCAGGTCTGTGCAGCACACAGCCTACCTACCAAACATTTCCTTCAGCTCTATGTGCTGCGTAGGTGAAAGAAACGAGTCTGGCCTGCCTCACCGCTCTCTCCTTGGCCCCTGACCAGCACACGTTGTCAAGCACGCCGCAGATCATGACCAGAGGCAATGTCATCTTTCAGCAGCCCAACAACACACGCTGGGTTGAGCGCTGCTGGCTTCAAAGCTGAGAACGGCGAGGCACCGAGGATTCCTGCCTGGCACCTGCTGTCCATGTGAGCGTTCAGCAGGGGATCCCTCAGATTTTTGGTAAAAAAGAATTTGAAGATAAATGAGAGCTGGCTGTGGGGTTAGGATGCTGTTGCAGCAGAAGGGAGGCCAACGGACATGGTTAGATACGGTTCAAAACCCACCTGGATGTGTTCAGGGGCTGGCTGATCTGGTCTAGGTGATGCTGCTGTGGCAGGGGGATTGGACTGGAGGATCTTTTGAGGTCCCTTCCAATCCCTGATGTTCTGTGGTTCTGAGAACATGGAGGTGTGCAGGTAACAGCACAACTCTGTTTGCTTCAGCTGAATCCTCTCAACTTACACGACCTAAGAGAAAAACTGGGCTGTGGTTTTCATCTGTGCTGTGGTTGTCATCTGTGCTTTCCTCACAATTCAACCTCTTGGTTATGTTGATGATTTTCAGCTGCACACCACTTTGGCCCAGGGATTCCATAAATGAGCTAAAAATCTGCCGAAATGGACAGGGTCTGCTAAGAGAGGGCGGTGAAGAGAAGGTAGCCCAACAGCAGTCAGCTGAAGCCTGCAGTAATCCATCCTCAGCCACGCTGCACACACCTGTTCCATACCCTTCTCCTGCTGTAATTACTCTCAGGGTGGCACTCCAGGTATGGCAAAAACGTGTTGTCAGATGACTGCCTGTAACTCCCACTCCAACCTGAGAGGGATGTGACCACGAATAGAAAACGACTCGGCACCCTCTTCTAGGTACGCTTGTAATTTCAGAACCCTCCTTTCTCGGGGCTGAGGCTCCTTCTGCCAAGAATGGAGCCTCTAGCGTGGCTGCTCCGCTGCAAAGTGAGGCACGTGTGAGAAAGGAAAATACCTTCAGAGCACTGGGGAATGATTTCAGTTGTGGTTTTAAATAGGATGTAATCAAGCTTTCTATCTCAATTCAGCAACTGCAGTAAAAATAGGGTGTTAATGGATGTTTAAAGGCTGATTAGTCTGTGGAAGGACTTATGTAACGCGGTGGTGTAGCAGCAGTGAACTCAGCGACCTAAAAAATGCTTGGATTTATTTCTGTCCTAGGAAGTTCCTAGGTCCTACCTGTCAGCAGCAGGAGACGTTCCCAGCAAATCAATTATACACGCAGGCAAACACATCGCGGAGATGAAAGAACACATGAAAGAGCAAGCACAGCTCTTCTTTCACAACACTGTGGATCAAGAGTAACTCCACTAAAGCCAGTGAGTTACACTGGTGTGAGGGAGAAAAGAACAGGCTCCATTGTCTGAACATTGCTCAGGCCACCCATGGAGTCCAATCACAGGAACTGCAGGCAGCTAATACTGCGGCGTTTAGTTCAGAAAGAAGAGAAGGCTGAAAAGAAAGGACCTGAGTTTGCTTTTAGCCAAGAAAGCCGAAAAATAGCAGCAAACTGAAATGGAAAAGAAAAACCAAGAGAGTCCATTTCTAAACAAAAAAATCCTCCCTCTCTCCCCCTGCACCCTCCCCCCAAAAAGTGCAGAGCAAACAGCAGAGTGGATCTGTCCAGTCTGGACTTTCTCTTCCATTTTCCAAACAGCAGACACACTGCCATCCCCATCGAGATTGAATGCTACAGACTGTGAGCCCTACCCTTGCAGCACAGGCCATCGTAACGTAACCCCCATCACATTTCCAGGTACTAAACAGCACCTTCACCTTCCCCTGCTGCACTTTGCTTGCTCTAAGCACATCCTGCCTTTTCCACCTTATCATAGAATCATTAGAGATTGGAAGGGACCTCGAAAGATCACCCAGTCCAATCCCCCTGGCAGAACAGGATCCCCTAGATCTAGTCACACAGGAACATCTCCAGGTGGGTTTGAAACGTCTCCAGAGAAGGAGACTCCACAACCCCCCTGGGCAGCCCCTTCCA
>JAOXOE010019151.1:0-23205 GCA_028565055.1 Phoeniculus purpureus
CTTGGTCTAGGTGATCCTGCTGTGGTGGGGGGATTGGACTAGATGATCTTTCGAGGTCCCTTCCAATCCCTAATGTTATGTGATTCTGTGATTCAACCTTGGGGCAGCTAGTCAGTGATACTGACTACCTGAGTACCCACTCAATTCAACATAACCAGTACTGCTTATAGAAACAAAATTTATCCATGAGAATCTGAGAGTTGCTTGTAAAAGTCTCCCAGAAAGCCAGGACGAAAGTCTTGTTGTTGTGAGAAACATGCTTGCTATAAAATGTTTTATGAGACGGTTAAATCTTGTTAAGTAAGGAAATTTATTTACAGCACAGCACAGGGTGTAATAGGTCTGTGGGCCACCTAGGACACACCCTGAGCCTACAACAAAGCACTTTTGTGGCTCGCAAATTATCATAATCACATTCATCCTCGGCATATCCAGCAAGGGTACATCTATTGGTTGCCATGGGGATTCGGTGCCGATAATCTCACCCTGAACTTTTTCCCCCTTATCTTATCTTTAGGGGCCCTGAGCTTGGAAAAGGTAGAAGTCTTAAAGAAACAGGACATCATTTAGTTGCCCTCCATCAAACCCCCCAGCTTGCTATCTAGTTTACAGCTTATAGTTCAGTGAATCGCAGAACATTAGGGATTGGAAGGGACCTTGACAGATCATGTAGTCCAATCTGCTTGCCACAGAAGGATCTCCTAGATCAAGTCACACAGGAACATGTCCAGGTGGGGTTTAAATGTCTCTAGAGGACACTCCACAACCTCCCTGGGCAGCCTGTTCCAGTGCTCTGTCACCCTCACTGGGAAGAAGTTCCTTCTCATATTGATGTGGAACCTCCTACGTTTCAGCTGACACCCACTGCCCCTCGTCCTATCATTGGATAACACTAAGAGCCTGGCTCACCTGCCCTTTCCATATTTATAAACATGATTGAGTTTGCTTCAGATTAGTTTTAAATCTAGCAATTCTGAAAGTTAAAAGGCAACATAAAATAATCTTTAAAATGTATGCTCTTTGTCCTTCATCCTTATACAGTCCTCTTCTCTTCTGAATACCTTCGCATTGGTTCAGGGTTGTGTTCCTCATATGGTTCCAGTTCTCAAGCAACCTATTAAACAACTTAATTTTAGGATTAATATTTGTTGTAACAAAATCACTTCCCACACTATCAATTTGGAGGTAGAAATAAAATAGGAAACATCAGGTGTTTCAAAATAGCATGTCGTATTTCAGTTGAGATCAAACAGAAGAGTATGAAGCTGATCCTGCCTTAACAGAACACGCCTGTGGGATTTGCAGACTTGTTTCAGAATAGGTTCAGGAACAGGACATGAGGAGTTACTGCGTTCTTATGTACTGCATTCTCTTTATGTTTTCTCTATGGGCTCACAGAGACCATGGGCTCTTCTCATTGATGTTGAGTTAGTCCTAGGAGCGATGTGTTAAATCTGTCTCAAGAAGAACAAGAGAAATGGGTGCTAACATTACTGAGATGAAATACAGTTTGGCTTGGAGCAGAACAAGCATCCCGACCAGGCCACACGAGCTGATATGACTGCAGTTAAAGATGTATTGCTAGAGCCACAGCTGTGTCAGAAAAGGAAGAAAATTTATTGTATCAGGAATTCCAGAGGTCTTCCAGAAGACGACTTGCCTTGAGCTACTAAAGGAGAAATGCTGGATTCAGCACTGAATTCACAAATATTTCTCTGATTCAATAAGTGATGAATAATCCTGTTACTGAGACTAAAATACCCAATGATTAGCTAGCATTTTGAAAGGAAGCCTGCATAGCCAAAAGCCAACTTAAACTAAAGGACTATAAACGTCAGTTTTGATTTCCGCTGCTTCCTTCTGGAGCTGATTTACGCTATTGTCCTCTGCTGATGCCGCCTCTGTGAGCAGCTACCTTCTAAATAACAGACACGAGGCTTGATTGAGAAACACCATAATCTAGTGCAATATGGAGTATCTTAAGGCATCCATTTGGTTTCTATTGCTGGTATGGAATTCATAGGTCTCCTGGAGGCCGCCTGTCGTACCTGCTTGTTCTACAACAGCTTTTGTGGATATGGGTGTTTTGATGGCAGAGTTGAGCACCTAATGTGTTGTAATTGCATATAGACCATAACCAAATCCTCTGCTGCAGCCCACAAATTCTTGTCTCTTCTTCAGACTTTTACTGTGCTTGAAAATCGTCTGGACTCCATCAATCTGTACAACTTCTTATTGTCTCATTATCTGCTTCAGTATAATCATGAAGTGTTTTAACATTTTTCTTTTTTCCCTAAGGAAAATATATCTCAATCAGCAGAAAATGACCTCCAGCTTCTATTGTGAACAATGAAACAATAAGCTTGGAGCAGCGTCAGCTTTATCTGTACTTTTCCATTGTCATGCCTCAAAGGCTCGTTAGTTGCTGTCAATTTATTGTGGTTTGAGAGAATTTCTTTTTGTTTATCCTAATTCTCTTGGTCACATCTGTACTATTTATAATTCTAACTGTCTTTATCAGCCCCATCCTCACCTTTCTCTTCTGTCACTTTCTGAATAATTCCAGCAACTGCTGTAAATCATTTGAAGATCCTTATTCACTGGGTCTTTTTTTCACTTTTGCCTCTTGAGGTGTCTATGCTACGTGGAAACTTGGTACGTGTCAATTCTTAGAAGAGCCTCATTTTCCTTCCTGTGAGGAGGAATGAAAGAGCTCCTTACGTGCAGGTACAGAAAAGACTTGCAAGATTAAGCTGGAAGCGTTGTTCCCTGCCTGTCACTTAGCACACAGTGAGGTTGCTGGAGCACAAAGAAAGCTGCACGACATGAAGTGCCAGCAAAGAGTGATGGCCTTATCATGTCCTTTGCCTTACTGCTCCCAGATGCAGCCAGCTGCCTGAGCTGCTTACTGCCTGGTTTTGCTAGGGGTTTTTGGTTATCTCTTAGTATTAAATGGAGGAAAAATGCCTCCAAACTCACCACAGGGAAGGGCTCAGGACTGCAGTCTAGGGAATTTTTTATTATTCCTCTGCCAAACACCTTTTCTATTGGCTTGAACATTTTTCTTTTGGCATTTTGTCCCACTGATTTCCAGGGGAACTTTCTGCTTCCGGAATGTTATCTGCCCTGACCAATGCAAACTGTCACCACCCAGAGTCCTTGTGTCAAGACAATGTCACCAGTCTTGGGGAAAACTCAGTGCGCTTTTACTCTGTTTGGCTTTAGCCTGTCCTTGCCTTCCTTCCTTACAAAAGCACCTGGAAAGAATCAGAGTCAGAAGTGCAATATCCAACCCTATCACACCAACTCGTAGGGAACGCTTCGAATGCAGGCTCCTGGGCTTTTCAGCAGTCTGTGCCCTAGGTGCATGAGGACATAGAGTCCGTCCTATGGTTGTTTGCAAGTCCGGCTGTCTCCTGGGAGTGCATATTGTATTACCCCTTGAGCCACTTCCATCTCAGTTAATTTAATCAAAGTGGCCCTTTAGATTCAGTTGTTTCGACTTTTCTCTTAGGTTCTCACTTTTGTTTAACTTCCAGTCCTAATAAAATCATAATCATGGCTCCCTAGCCGTATTCCCCTTCATTCTGTAGATCCTCTCCTTTAACAGTTTCCTATTTAAAGTCTTCCACATTTATGGTCTACTGTCTTGATGTCTACTGTTTTTCTATATTTTACTGTCACTGTATTACACTGAACTACTGGGTAAATGACCCAATAGTTTAATTACCCTTGGTAATTAAAGGTTTAGGTCATGTGTTGAAAAGAGTTTATGGTTCCAGACAGAATCCTGAACGAAAACAATGGAAATAAAGGGCTTTCTCAAGCAGAATTTACGTTTTCGTTTGTTACAGTTTTAATCTGTCAGTCCTTTGAAGCACTCACGCTCTGTTTTTAAAAGTCCCCAAAGTGCTCTGCTATTCGAGTCAGGGACTCTTTCAAGAAAGCAGCTCAGTTAATTCCTACGCATCCTTTGAGTCAGACTTGCAAAAAAAGGATGATGTGCTGTAATGACACAAGAAAACCTCTTGGGTAGACATCATTTCTTCAGTGAATCTCAAAGTAGCTTAATTGTAAAACCATCTGAAGAAAATAAGTGTCATTTCATCAGGTTTGCTATGACACTGCTCTCCGCTGTTTCTAAAATGCAACAACCCGACGCAATGCTGCAGGCTTGGGGCAGAGTGGCTGGAAAGCTGCCTGGCAGAAAGGGACCTGAGAGTATTGATGGATCATTGGCTGAATATGAGCCAGCAGTGTGCTCAGGCCAAGAAGTCAAATGGCATCCTGGCTTGTACCAGAAATAGTGTAGCCAGTAGGAGTAGGGAAGGGATTGTCCCTCTATACTCGACAGTGGTGAGGCTGCACTTCAAGTACTGTATTCAGCTTTGGGCACGTTGCCCCAAGTCTGTATGAGGTGTCATGAGTTGTTCAGGAGTCTCGATAAGAGGGCAACAAGGCTGGCAAAGGGTCTGGAGAATAAACCTTACAAGGAGTGTCTAAAAGAACTGGGGCTATTTAGTCTGAAGAAAAGGAGGCTCAGGGGACACTGTTGCTGTCTGCAGCAACCTGAAAGGAGGCTGTAGAGAGGTAGATGTTGGACTCTTCTCACAATGACAAGAGGTAGGACAGCCTCATTCCCTGGCTGTCCTGCATTTGCTGTGTGAGTGTGCTTAGGATGAACCCCTCCATATTCAGCAAGGGGTGAAGATTCTCCGTGATTCTCTCTTTGCAGTTGATGTATTTGTAAAAACTTTTGTTTCCTGTTCTTCACTACAGTGGCCAGGCTGAGTACTAACTGGGCTTTTTCTGTTCTGATTTCCTCTCTGTCCCATTTAGATCCCTGTACTCTTCTTGAGTTGCCTGCCCTTCCTTCCAAGGATCATATAATTTCCCTTTTCTCTGTGGCTCAGCAAGGGCTCCTTGTTCAGCCAGACTAGTCTTCTTCCTCACTGAAAGGAAAGCATTGCTACTTACGCTTCTCACATTTTGCCTTTTAAATCAAGCTTGTTGAAGGACGCAAAGGGAGGTTCCAGTATCTCAAAAATCCCATTTTCTTGAGACGGTTCAGAGTAATTGTGCATTGATTTCTTGGAGATAAACAAATGCCATTTTTCAATTGATTTTAAAAGCTAGAAAGCAGTGCTTTGAGATTACTTGCTGGCTAAAGAGGCTGGGGGTTGGAAATAACAGCATTATAAATGGCCATAGTTCGGTCATAGATGTGAGGTAGACAGTCAATATCCTCCACCAATCCAGCTTATTTTCTGATGCAGCTAAAACTGGGAATGGAACTACTTCAGGCACTAAAGAGATCTATGTCTTTGGAGGGATACTACAAACACTTTAAGAGAGGTTAAGACAAAGAAACAAACAAGCCACCTTCAGTCTGTTTTCAAAGAACAGCTTAAAAACAGTTTGTTTCGGATTTCTTGTACCTCAGAGTTTCTTTGAAAAACTACTTGGATGTCCACAGCTGTGATGATGAACAGAAGCTAGGGATCACATCCTCTACCTTGAGTATACAAGGGAACCCAGTGAAAACACTAAGCAGAAAACTAACTTGAGATAAAACCAACCTGAAAAATGCATTTTAGCATAAATTTGTACATGTCATGGTCTGTTGTTCTCCTCAACAGCAGCACCCATGAAGGACCTGTGGGAATCTATTACTATCTGCATGATCCATCCTGCTGACCTTGGATGGTGAAAGAGGATCCCAAAATGCCACTCCCTAGCTCAGAAAAAAAAGACTTCTCCTCTTGTCCCTGCCCCAAGTTGCGACACCTGGTCATAGCAGTGGAAGAGCACAGCCTGGGGCACATTGTCCTCTTAAAGCAACACAACATTTTCTTCATGAAAGCACAAATCTATACGTCTGTAAATTCTAGTAATTTTCAAACTGCAACCTCTTCTGAGAGCAATATTGCTGGTGCTTTTCTTGCTTAAGAGTTCTGGACAAACATCTTTGGAAGTCTTGTTTTGTGACTAATTTGCAAAGGTTGCTCGGCATAAGGGAACGCTGACTCCCTAGGCTAGTAAATCCTCAGGTGGTCGCAGACAACTCTGTCAAATGTTTAGCATCACATAAAGGTTTTTAAGCAGTTTCATAGTGTCACTGTGAAGCTGTTTATAGGAAAAGGAAAACCTCTCCCTTGTGGCTACCATTTTTGTAAAGTAACTTCTTGGTGCTTTGGATGAAAGAGACGTGGAGTTTGATAGGAAATAACATCCAAGGAACCCATGAAACTGCACAGTAATAGCAGTCAGAGAGCACTGCATTCAAATTGTCCATTCCTGTTTTGTTAGGATTATTATCTATGCTCCTTTTCTCTTGCTTCAAAACTGGAGTGATTGAAAGAACTTATTGTGCAATAAGTTCTTATGTTGTTTTACAAATAAATCTCCAAAGCAATGTCTCTCCATGTTTGCCAGAGTTCAACAAGGTAGATTGACAACTTAATAATTCAAGAGAAATAATTTCTACTTACAAAATAATTGTAGGTACTAAAGGTGAACAGTCACATGCACAACTTGTGATACTGTCTCATATAAAAACTTAGGGCATATTTTCTCCATTGAAATATGTTTATTTCGATAAAACATCCAGACAAGCTTTTTTAAAATGTTACAGAGCAATCCAGTTCTTTACATTAAAATGTGTCTACTTGGATCAACACACACACACACACACACACACACTTACTTTAAAGGTAATTTAATTAAACATTACAGCAACTTGGAAAAACATACACACTCTCCTGTGGGATATAGCAATTTCTCACTGAAATGCTGGGACAAAGATGACACTAATGATACCTATAAAATGTCTGGTTATCACTGAGAACGATTTGGTTTACAGTTCAAGTTATACACATCAAGGTAAATAGAAGATTGACGTGTATAATAAACCTCAGAAAATGTGTAGATAGAATGTTTCTGACCACGTGAGAAAGATGTGCATCTATGTCTGACACAGGGGTTGTGCTTTCAAGTAGACTTTCCAAAGGATGTACTTCCATAGCCAGGAGTGGGCTTCCCAACAACCTCAGTGTTTCTGCTATAGTGTCTGAAAAATATCCAGACACTAAGCGTAGGGTGTATAGGGTGCTGCCCTTTCCTTAAAATCTGTCTGTAACTGTGACTCCTGACCTCGGCTGGATATCTAGACCTTTCCTGGAAGAAAAGTCTTATTTCATCTCTCTTTTGTTAACTTTACTTAAAACTATTCTCCAGTATATTTTTGTCAGAAGAGCCAAAGGTTCAGTGTTAACCTTGAACTGTTTGGTCTTGCCTTGAACAAGGGCGAAGTATTGCACACAGTCCTCATTTTGTGTAATCCTTGTGTTCTATAAAATACATATGACACGACATAGACCCTGCAGCAGAGTGGTGGCCTTGGATTTATCCTTGAATGTAAATTCTTCGTATGCATAGGTTCCTGTAAAAATAGCACTTAATCTTAAAACTTTCCCTATTATAGCAAGCAGGTGGCTAAGAGAAGCGCATGAAACCTGTAATAGGAGCGGGGAAAATCAATAGTGTGATTTGGACAGAAGAAATCAATGCCAACAGCACAGCAAAAGAACTGGATATGAAGGCAGTGTATGAAGGCAGTCAATGACAATGTGTGCTTTTGTGATGCTTGTTAAGCAAAGAGGTCTAAATAGGACTTAACCCGAGCTTTTATCTCAATCTGATGCAAACTGGGTATTTGGAGAGTTTCAGCTGAGCTACTTTTACACACACAGGCACACTTTTTCCCCCTTCTTCCATTTCGCTTCCCTGATCCTTCTAATACCAGGTTCTGGATAGCTCTGTAAAGACAAATGACAACATGTTCAGCAGCGTTAAAGAAAAAAAAAAATAGATTTTAGCATAATCTGATAGATTCAGTTTGTCTGGATATCTTCAGTGATATTTATTCTGCTGGATGATGCTATTTGCTGCCTGTACATCTTCAGGTATATGTTTTTCTGTTTCTGGAATGAGAGAAAACTATTTTCCAATTCACTTTCCTCTTCAGAGCTGGATTTCCATCTCGGGTCGTTTTTTTGGTGTTAGGTTACATGCTTGCCTGTAGCTTGGTAAAAATGTCGTCCTTGTATTATGTGTGAAGAATTGTGCCTTAGCCAGACCATGAGTCAAATCCTGTTTGACCGTCTGCTTTTGATGTGCTATATATATTTTCTGGGAACGTTCTTCCCAGCCTTACTCTCTGGCCTGGGCTCTCTGTAACGCCGCATTATTTCCTTACTTTTCCTTTGGATACTGCTACAAAAGACATAACCCCAAAATTGATTCTCCATGAAGGAACATTGTCTATTTTTTTTGGGGGGTGTGGGTCTATGACAACATAATTTTTATCCCTTGCACAAAACTCATGACTTTGTCCCACACCAGTTGGAATTATGTTTTTCTGTCTTGAAACGCAAATACAGAGTATTTATGGTTTAACTCTGATGTATAGGTGTCTGAAATGATAAGGTATCGTCCCCACAAGCTACGTATCAGACCCTAATTCTGCTACACCGTTTTTTACATTTATCTCATTGCTCTTGTGCGGACTTCTGCAGTGTCTGTGGCTGTACACATTTTGCAGCCTGAGGAGAATTCCACTTAGCTATTACAATGCTGAGAATCACCACTAGGCTTTGGTCTTGCTGTCCTGCTGCCCAGCCCTCAGCATCCTATGGCTCTTCTATAGAAACCAGGGCAAGACTATCTCTTCCACACTAGGCCATGAGAGCTGAAGCTTCCTAGAGATCTTTGTAGCTCATAGGAGCCAACTTAGTGAAATAATGCTGAGAGGCATCGTGTCAATCACATTGGCTGCTGGGGACGTTACACTCCTGGTACACACGGTTAATAAGGCTTGACAGATCTGGTGACGGGGGACATTTCTCCCCCTGTGGCATGATAGTCCTGCCAGGAGGGCTTCTCTGTTTGTCTACAGAGAAAACCAGAAAGTGCTGCTACTTCTGCTATAGCTAGCACTAATAATTGCCTCTGAACAGGCTGGTTCAGCAGACTCTGCAAAAGCAAGCGAAAGGGCTTGTGCCAAGAGACAAAGTGTCAAGTACAGTAAAAATTGACTTCTTGATTTTTAAATGCATATCACAGATTATGGAGGAGAGCTCATCAGTGTTTCTTGCTGATTTGAGCTTCTAGATGCACACAGTGAGTGAGAAACTTTTGAGGGGAGTTCTTTGCAGATGAGCAAATTCCTGTAGGGCAAGAGTGCAATTATAAATGTGAAAATGTAGTGTTGTAATTCAAAGAGTAATGTTAACTCTTCAAAGGACCATGGCATAAGATCTAGATCTCATCTACTCAACAACCGACCCAGCAAAGCTCTCCCAAAGTAACTCTGATGACTTCCTCGAAATTGAAGTTTTGCATTGATGTAGCCAGTGGGAGAATCCTACCCTACAGCCTTAAATCACAGCTTTGGCATTAGTGCTAGAGGGGCAATTCCAAGGCTGTCCAAAAAGGATTGCAAGGATCTATTTATTGACCAGGAGAGAAGGTTGCCCTTTCAGAGAGCATCAGCTTGACTTTTCATTTATTTTCATCTTCCTCGGACTTCTGTGAAAGCAAAGGCAACTTAGAGAGGATTAGATGATCTTTAACTTATGGGGAGCTGCTCCAAAGTGATAGTCAGTTGAAAGCATCTATTAGGAAGTAGCAGGAAATCCTGTGTGACTTGGTCTAGGTGATCTTACTCTGGCAGGGCGATTGGACTAGATGATCTTTTGAGGTCCCTTCCAAGCCCTAATGTTCTGTGATTCTGTGAAATGTTTACAGGCAGTATGTAAAATATTTCTCAGCTATTTCTGGGCCCACTTGGTTTCATTTCTACTCAAATACTGCAGTTCTGCAAGAATAGCTTGAAAAAACAAGAATAAATCTTCTCGTTCACATTTGGCACAGGAGTACGTGGGCATATTTATGTGGTTGGTGGGGAGAGTGGGTGCAGACCAGAATGAGTGTTTCTGCTTATTTTCTTTCATAAACCAGAGGAATGACTAGTAAAAATTTTACTTCTTCCTTCCATCATTCTATGCCAAAGACCAGCTCTGGATGAATAACTGCAGGTAATTCAAGAAGGTATTCAAAGTCCTGCAAACAGAGGCAAACACATCTTTCTTACTGTGTATCCTGTGTGTAAATAAGTGGAGTTGTGCAGTGTTGAACTTAATCCCATATATAAATGTACAGTCTTCCCACTGTGCGTTTGTGAAAGTGGAGTGGGGTTACCTCATTTTAGGTGGGGCGCTGGCAAGGGAGACAAGTCTAATGAAGACAAAGCAGACAATGTTCACAAACAAAATGTATGTGCTGATGTAAGGAAATATTTTCTCAATCTGGAAGTTGAAGTATTCTATGCATACTTTTGGTTATTTTTGAAATAATTATTGGTTAGAAAGCTAGTCTGAGTTAGTGGATGTTTCCTGGACATTCTCCCTTCCCTCTGTTAGGATACACTGCCCTGAAAATGTGTCAGTACCATTCAGGAGGTCATAATGAGAGATGTACTCTTCCTTCATCTTCTTATTTTTCCTCTCATCCACTAAACTTGGTCAATTTGAAATGTAACTCTGAGATGCAGCAGGCAAAACACACTGTCTGAGTTCGAGACAGCTGTCACAGTCTCTCGCTGACTCTTGCTTCAGGGATGTGTGCAGCTGGCATCCACTGCTGTCACCCAGGAGAAGGAGATGAAGATGGAGAGTCAGTTCATGTGCATGACTTTTTATTTTGGATGTCTGGCTTGCTTCAAACTTGGAGTACACATACAAGTGAAATGGGTCTTAGCTTCCGCACTTAGGCTTCAGCTGACAGATGCCCATCAAAACTGACACAAAATTTGTTTCCAACTGGGAAGTGCCCAAGGACCATTGTCAGTGCTAGAGGAAAAGAAGAAGAAAAGAAAAGCTGAGTTTTGATTCACAGGCCAAAGGGAATTAAGGGTGTAAGGAGGTGGGTTGGCGTTTGCCAGAGTAGTATTAGCTGCTACTCTGAGGCAGGACAAGGAACGCACAGATCCACCTGGACTGGTCTCAAAGGCCAAGTGATAGGGGGTTAAGACACCGCTGCTCCTTGGCCTGACTTGGAGTGGGGCACAGGATGCAAGCGCCATCCACCTGGTTTCACAGGATGCAAGCACCATCCACCTGGTTTCACAGGATGCACCATCCACCTGGTTTCACAGGATGCAAGCACCATCCACCTGGTTCCACAGGATGCAAGCACCATCCACCTGGTTCCACAGGATGCAAGCACCATCCACCTGGTTTCACAGGATGCAAACACCATCCACCTGGTTTCACAGGATGCAAGCACCATCCACCTGGTTCCAAGGTGGCAATGTGTGATGTGTCCTGTCCAGCTCCCCTTGAGCAGAATCGCTACCTCTGGTTTTAGTGCTGAAGAGTACACAGGTGAGAAAGAGGGGACTGTGAGACTATGTTCACAAATCATGAGCTTGTACTTACGAATTATCAAAGGGTATATCAGTGTTGCTACTTTTGGAGTTGTACATCAGCCAGCTTCACAGTAACCTTGTGTCTTACTGAGTGGGTTCATGGACCTCTCTGTCATCTACAGAACAGGCCACAATGACTGACTAAACTCTTGGCAGACTGTTTTCATGATAAGTCTTGGGACACTGCAGGTTCCTTACCAGCATCACTAAAGTGAACTAAACCAAAGCTAGCCTTGGCATATATATTATAGTCCCTGCAACAGCTGGGCTGCAGGTGTATCCAAACCTAGAAGGGCATGCATCACATGAAGTTGTTGTTGCAATGGCAGATGATCACCAAAAGGAGTCCTTGCTAGCTTTGGGTTGTGTCATCTCTTACAAGTACCCTGAAACATGTTTGGGCTGCTATGGGTCTGGAGAGCGGGCTGACAACATTTAAGCTGCTGGAGCTAACATGCCTTGCAGCCCTTCCTCGGTGGGGAACAAGGCCTGCTGATAGCAACTACTACCCCAGGGAAGCCAGAGCTTTGCCAGCTGTGTGTGAAGCAAGACACAGGTGTGGGTTGACAGTGCTGTGGTACCCTCAGGGATACCTTCAGGGACACCCCTCACCTACATAGGAACAGCAGACACTTAGACCAGGTCTTTGAGAAAAACTCACAAGCATATATAGTGAGGAAAAGCAGAAAAGGCACCCATCATTTTTGACCTTTCTCTGGGGACCATGGAGGTCTGCTGAAAGGGAACATTGTGCTCTGCTTTACCCATGCAGCAGCATTTAGATTCACAACTGATTGCATAAGAAAATAGGTTTAACTTATCTGCCACTTAAGGAAATAACTGCTAAGGTAATAGCATTTTAATGCAGCAAAGGTCATCTGTTCTGGAAAAGCAGGTATTCCTTGGTGGCTGCTGAGGCACAGCCACCATGAGCCTTGGGAAGCTTGAGAGTGCCTACTTGCTTGATCTCTGAAGCAGTCTGTCTGCTGTTTTTGGTATTTCCCTTATCTGTCAGCAAAACCAGTTTTACTAGAGGATGAGGTAATATGCTTTGGTTTAAAACACCATCCCACTCCAAGAGATACCTGCTATTTGTGGTGCATGTCTGAACTGGAAGAAAATGCTGGGGAGGCTCTAGCCAGAGGAGCACTGGAGACAATATCCATTGTGTGACCCCATCACGACTCTCTGAGATTTACTTGGCTTATTTGTTCTGCTTACAAGTGAGGGGAAGTTGTTTTTTTTTGCCAATTCTGTCAACTCGGTGTTTGATCTTAAAATCAGTTGGCGTTCTTTTGCTTCTTACACTGCCAAAGTTGTTTAAAAATCTGTTGCCAGAAGTTGTCCTGGGAATTTAGCTTCAGACCACGGGATGCTCGGGGCCATTCTTGTCTTATGAAATGAAAAGCAGGTGTTAACAACATCCCTATGTGTTAGAGTTGGGGGGTTTTTTTCCACTAAATTAGACAAAGTTTTCTTAAAGCTGTGTGGAAAGGTGCAGGATTAAACAATTCTTTGTGGTACAAGTTCTTTGTGCTGATGTATCGAACCATAGCTACAGCAAAATCAGCCTCCTGAGCTGTTTGGTTTGTTGTGTTTCTGCACAGAGAGTCGTGCTAGGTAATAACTCCACAAAGCTGGTGCACCTTTGGGTAGTGGCAGCATATTCACTTTTTACCATGAATATTTAGAGGATGGGGGGCTTTCTTGAGGAGGAGGTCTTGTTAGCCTAAAGGAGGATGGTTTAGCTAGTTCACAGTAAGCTCAAAGTGCCTTCTGCTATCTCAGATCCAAGACTAGAGATGCTTGTGATTAGCATCTTCCACTCATCCTTTTCATACCAAACAGACTCAGTAAATGCCATCTCCTCTTGGTCATGTCGACCTATTTCAGCATATACAAACGTAGCAGGCTGGCCTGTCTTTTCTTGACATCAACCTTGGTACATTTATGCTGTAGTCAGTGTGTTAGGAGTATGAATGGAACGAGTTCTTTGCCACAGTGTCTTCACTATTAAGGAAGCAGGGTAGAAGGAGAGGATGAAGATAACTGGGTTAGCGTAACTTGAAGCAATTACGAAGTTCAGCTAGGTATCAGCATCTTCAGGTATTGATGGGAGCATCAGCTTCCTCAGGCACTCCTGTGTTTCCTGTAGAGTTACACTGTGGGTGAGAAACTTGTTTCACTGAAAGAGCCTTAGTGTTACTGAGCCCCTTTTGCTTATACCTAGCACCCTTCTGAGCACTCAACTTCTTTGGATTTTGGAATGGGAGAGGAACCACTCTTCCTCTGCATTTGCTTCCTCTTCCTATGGTGCTAATACATTTATGCAAGTTACTATGTAGTTTACTAACTGTACTGACATAATGATAAGCAACCAGAATAAGAGCACCCACAATGAGTTAGTGGAGTTGCTGTGTGTATAACTCCTTTATGCATACTAAAATTCTCTAATGAAAGATATACCAGTGCTGTTAAATGCTACCCTGTTGGAGAAACGAATGCTCAAAGAAATCTGTTCAGCACATCTTAAAGGCAGTCAGCATCCAGTTCCACCCTGTCTCCCCAAGGAATTTGTTCCAAGAACAGCTCCACCAGCTATCACTTGCATTATCTCAAAGGAAGTCAAATGCCTATTTCAGTCATGAGCCACCTGTTTTTATCACACTTAACATGTTTTTAGTGTACAGATCAACACAAATATGTCTGGTGGGCAGACAAGGTTCACGCTGAAGGTGCACACTGAGTCATCACAGGCTGTGAAGGGAAGAATTTTACCTTCTGTCAAGCCTAGGAATTTTTAAACAGTCAGACAAGTCTTCTTATTACAAGGTGACGTGTAACTTAAAAATAAATGAACTGATTCTTAATTTAGTTACAGGAGTGCCAGGACTACCCCCTGCATAAATTAGAGGTGAACAGATTTCACGAGTGAATGTATAGAATTGCAGAGGAGATGGAAGATTAAGATCCTTCTGGAGGCTTCAAAGAAATCACTTATGAAACTGGTATGCTCCACTAAGAACAGTGCCCCTGTGATGAATGAAACCTTAGGCACAAAGGAAGACAGAGTGCCTCACAAGGTACATGTCATAAAAAGTCTGTAACAAGTCAGAGGAAGAGCGAGGCATTTCAAATTTAATTTGAAAATTTAATTTTTAAATAGTTTATTAATTTAATTATTATTTAATTTTATTCATTATATTTATTTTATTATTTAATTTTAAATTATTTATTAATTTAATTATTATTTAATTTTTTAATTATTAAATTTATTAAATTTAATTATTTCATGTTTTGGTGTCTCTTTATCAACGTTGTCAATGGCACTATTAACCTATTTTTGGATACCAAAACCAAACAATGTTGTTCATTATAAAAATGTACATTAACTTCTTTTGAACAAAAGTGTGATTTCAAAGCACCTGGCTAAGAAGACAATCATTGTCACACGACAGAGGAAGCCTGTGATATAGGGTCGTGAAGTAAACACCTTTTTTCCTTAGCACGTGTTTGGAATTGTCAAAGACAAGCCTAAAGAGGAGCCAGATGAGCTTGTTTGAGAGCTCAGAAGAAGAAAGTGTCTTCCAGCAACCACTTACAATCAGGAAGCCTCTCTGATATAACTTCGCCACTTACTAGAAATGGTCAGAATGCTCCCAGGGAGATAATTCCTAGAGAAAATACCCTTTTCACAAAGTATATGGGAAATCCTTATTTTCTAAAAAGCTTTTGGTTCTTCATAAAGCAAATCAGAAGTAGCCTGCTCTGCTGCTTCCTCCTTAGGAACACATTGATTTCACCTTTTTGCTGGAAAAGGAACATTGACCAGAATACTCCAGGCGTATCATGAAGAGGCTGGTAATTAGCAGTGAAAGCAACAAAAAGCATGCTACAGCTCTCACGCTGAAGTCTTCCTGGAGTTTTTTCTCATGAAGTAGATTGTTTGCTTTGGCTTGATGTCCAGAAGCATAACCAAAACATATAAACATTGTGAACAAATGTTTTGGTTTGGTTTTGCAAGACTTCATTATTCTCCAAGTCTTTCTACTGGCTGCTTCATTCACCCGTTTCTCTGGTTCTTATAACGATCTTTTTGTCATTAATACCTAATGCCTGGACCTGCTTTCATAATCTTGTCACTAGTCTTCTGCTCATTCTCTCTTAAAATACCCTTTGCAAAAAACTAATCTTCCCTCACAAAAGCCTGAACCTAAAAATAGGAAGACCAGTGCTGCTGCTGTGATGAGTGTGACTTCTTTACCCTATTACTGTAATCACTATCCTCCATTCTTATTAACCCTGTAATATTTTGTCTAGTTTTGGTCTAGCTTGAGTCTACAAATCTCAACTCAATGTGTAGCCCTTGTGCAAGTAATTCACTGTGGCCAAAAAAAGGAGGATCGCTCCACTAATTAAAACCCCACATTTCAGTGTTACCTTATAAATACTGATTTTAAGAACCAATAGCTGAGTACTATAATCTCTTGCAATGAGGAATAAGTACTTTTAACCTTGATTCCATTTCAGCTGGCTGCATTTAACCACATTCTGAGCAACCAAGTGTGTTGCACACACTCAGGACCCAGAGCTGTGTTTTACAAATAGCACTCACAATAATAAGAGGCAAATTTCATATCCTGAATTGTCAAAGTTCCTCAGGCTGATGCACCCAAACACGTCTTTTTCAGCTTACACCCAATTGTCATCATTGCTAGAGAGACATCCTGCTGTTCCTTTTTGTAAGGGATCAGTAAGGAAACAGGCCCTCTGTACAGTTTTATCTCTTAAAAAATATACCTAGATTGATGCTGTGTTATTCTTACACATTTATGTCCTCCGGGAGGGCTGGCATCCTCAGGGAGGCACAGAAAGCACTGCAGTCTGGGGGCAGCTGTGTTTCTGTCCTTGCTCACCTAGTCTCACAGATGACCAAGTATCCGTTAGTTGCTGAGTCACAGGGTCATGCACAGCAGGCAGCACCTTCCTTATCGCACAGCAGCACATCACGGGTTTGAGCATCACAAAGAACAGCCACGTTTAATAAGATCACAAGGAAGGCTGGCAGCAAACTCAGGAGCTAAGGACAAGCCGTGGAGGAACATAAGTAAAATACATTCTTAAAACAAAACACTCCAGCTAAAACCAGCTTTATACCAAAGTTTTTGATGCAGTGTATGAAGGTAGAAGATAAGCCATCACACGGCAAAGGGAGGTGCAGGACATCCCACTCATGAGGCAGAAATCCAATGGAGTGAGATCAGATTAACTGAACCAAGCCTCAGCTTCCAGGGATGGCTCCAATCAACCCAGAGAAACCTTCCTGGACATGACAATGCTCAGAAGTTGGAAGGACGACAAATGCCAGAGTCTGAGGAGCAAAGAAACACATCAGCTCTTCTCCCAGCACAGCAAGTTTAGAGTAAAGTCAAATTATGTCAGTGGAGTCACACAAGGAGAGAGAGCACAAACTGGGGCAGTGGCTATCTCCAGGAGGTGAATTTACTGTGTGATCTGGCTGAGCAGCCCCAATGATGCAAAATGCTGTAGCTCAGATTAATTAGGCTGCTAAGCCAGATTTATAGACACTATATTTCGCTATAGGAGCACAAAGCAGCCAGAGACTTCCGACAGCATTTCATCCTTATTGCCTAGTAGCCAGACAATGTTTTCTTGGCTCTTTCTTTAACCACTGTATCTGTGCCAGGTAGGAAATGTTTCCTACTGACTGATCCACACAAATAAACCCTGAGTGTGGACATGGCCATCTTGGTATAACAGTTTATTACAGCTACCTTGCGTATTCATCTCCCAGACCAGTATGAAGTATCTAGTGGTGAAGCTGAACTGGAATTGGAAAGGTCAAACCACTTGAACTGTACCAGTAAAATACAGCATTTGTCTACAATCATTGAGTTAAATCAACACAGCTTTTCATCTTTAGAAATGAGGTTTGAGCTGTGGTGATGCATCAGAGTTTTGTGCTGTTTAGCAAGATAAATAAACTATATCACGTAAGAAGGAAAAGCAGAAAGGGGATAACATTAACTCTTCGTGAATCCATTTTCATTAAAAGAAAGATCTGCATTTTTCTTTTAGTTGTCTGACTACCAGCTTTCTCTTTGGCTGCATCTTTGAAAACTTATTTCTTTCTCATTATTCCATACAAAAAACCATTGGCTTCAACCAAATATGTCAAAGGGTTTATAGAACCGATTGCAAACTGATACTGGAAGAACGGATAATTGTGCATAAGCCAATAAATGTTGTGGGGATGGCTCTAAACACTCATGCATGGATTATATCTTCAACAAATGTAATTACTGAACAACTTAGACAATACAAAAAAATTCTGCTATTATTTTTGGTAGTTATTGCCTTTCCTAGCCTGTGATTTGGATGCCTTTTGATCATCCCTGATTAAATCTGGCCAGAAATCTTCTGGTGGAGCTCATTGCCTATGAGAAATGCTGATTCATCACAATGAAACACTGTCGAGTGTAGGAACTCGTGTTTGGTCCAGCCTGCATGGGCTTCAAACCTCACTTGTTATGCAGGTTGCTGGCAGAAATCTGCTAGGTTTCCTTCTCTCCCGTCTGTACCTCCCATGGCAGCCCACAGAGTGGACTGAGCAGTGGGAGCTGGGGAATTAAGGCAGAGTTATTTGTTTGCAAGGTCTCCAAGGATAAAAGACATCAGGAGGTAAAAGCTGCAAAAAATTTTATTCTTAAAATAGTTGTAGGCAAAGCAGTCAGCACCTGACTCAACTTCCCATTTTCTGATGTGGGGCCTGTACTCTCAAAGCAGACTGCAAAATCAGCAAAATGCAATTCTGAGATTGCTTATGAGTGACCTCAAAACAGATTAACCTTTGCTTACAGCAATACGTCAGGAAATGTGTTATAAGCTCTTTAATGCAGGATATTTGAAAGCCTTTTGACCTATATTTCTATTGGATCTTCCTGTTCTAATGCTAGTTAATTACCAGTCCCTACTGCTAGTCTTCCATCCATGAAGCTGGGTGGACAACTGAGCATTACATGCAGTTACAACCACTCTGACATTTTTCTCACGGCATGGTAGCTGTCCTGAGGTGCTGCATGTCCCATACCTGCCTAAAACTCTCCAAGATCAATCATGAACAGGACAAGTAGACTGAGGGTGGGGACAGTGATGCTGACCCAACCCAGAATAGCTCAGCTGGGAGAGTCTTAGACTGATGATCTAGAGGTCCATGGTTCAATCCTGGGTTTTGGCAGTTGTTATACACTTGTAACTGGTGTACTCTTCACCTGTTTAATACCTTTATTGGTCAAGCACTGGAATAGGCTTCCCAGGGTGGTGGTTGAGTCGCCATCTCTGGATATGAGGTGTTGAGGGGTGAACTTGTAAGGTAGGGTAGATGGTTGGACTCAATGATCACAAAGGTCTTTTCCAACCAGAGTGATTCTGTGATTCTGCTAATCTGCAGGATCTCCACTCTAGGCTGCAACTTGCTGCATGCCAAGTTACCCTTAGCAGATACTATCTAGATCCTCTGGCTCACAAATCACCTTCCTGCCTGTTAGCTCAGGACAATGTCTTGTGAAGGACAAAAGTCACTTGGGGTAGTGTGCATTAGCACAGTTCCCTGGTTTCCCCAAGGAGATGGCAGCCCTGAGGGACATGCCAACGCAAACATCTGCCAGGCAATATTTCCTACCTACTCAGCTTAAAAATGCAGAGGGTGAGACAGTCACAGAATAAGACAGAAAACAGAAAAGCTTCACTCAACATTTTGCAGGTGTAATTGTACTCTCGGGAATGGACCTTCTTGCAGCAAGATAATACTGCAGTGCCTAAAGCACCTTCACTTGTGTCATGTTCAGAGCCTCCCATCTGCAATTCCTCAGCCTGCTTTTCCCTCACAACTGCTGTGAGAATGTTTCCCCTTGCTATTCTCATGCTTTTGTTCTGGTGTATTTATTCTCTTACCCGCACACTTACAAAACCACTCCTTTTCTTGCATTAAATTTTGTAGCCTTTAATCCATAACAGATTACAAAAAAGTCTTAGTTAATAGCATCATAGATATTGGCTGGTAAGTGTTACCTAATGCAAGCTAACCACCAGTCTGCAACAACCGTACCTAATCGAATTGTGTTGCAATCAACTGAGAGCATCTGAAGTGGGGAAAACAACAGACACTCTGAGCAGTTCACAGTGAAAATGTACAGCACTATGTTTTCCTGTCTGACTAGGGAAAAGACACAGTGGGGGAAAAAATCATCCTCATTGTCACATTAATTTGATGAGCTCGAGAGAGCAGTCTCAGGAAGATGTTTGTCTTGACGCCCACACAAAAATGCTCTCGCACTGGAAGGGAGTTTTTTCCTTTCCCATTTTATTGTATTTCTTCCTTTCTTTTCAAAGATAACTTTGAATTCTCTCTATGGCACCAGCTAGTGACTCTTAGCATGTACAGCTCGAGTCAAAATGAGGTAGCCATCGACTTAATTTGGTACAAGATTCATGCATCTTCAGGAAGCAGAAACAAGGAGGAGATCATCTATGCTGGTTAATTCATTAAGAAGAGACAGTGGAACTAACGTGATGCCATTAACACTACAGCAACCTTTCTCAGGTGTCTTAGCACTTGCTGGCAATCGTTATTTCTATGTCTGTTAGGAGACTGACTTATGTCTAGGTTTCAGCTGCTGGTTTCAGTAGAACACTGTCTTGTTTGGTCTTGGGTAATGCTAGAAACATCTCAGCAAATACCCATTTGTATATTGACGTACAGAAAGACCCAAGAAGTCTGGTTAGAGCTTTTGAGGAGGTCATTTATTATTGCCGGCGAACGCACAGGGCTCGTGCCTCTCAGAAAGCGTGTGCCCCGAACTGGACCCAAACCCATGATTATATGTTGTGAAATAATACATATACTTTAAATTTCCCAATACACCTAATACATATTAATCATCTGCCTGATTTCATGCAAATTAGGTCTCCTCCCATTTGAGCATATGCTGTCTTTAGTGTTAAGGGGCTTCCTGCTTGACAGCATTCCTTGTTTGTTATTGTTGTTTGTTAGCATCTGCTTCCCTGTCCCCATCACCAAGGACAAAGCACAGGGCATCTGCTTCCTTGTCTTCAAGAACTTAACCTCCACAATGGACAGAGTCTGGCTTGTTATCTTATTCAAGGCCCATTTGCCTTCTTACTCTAATCAGCAATTTTCTTCTAGTTTAAACTTATGCTGCTCCATCAGACAATATTCAAGAGAGTGATATCGGACTGTGATTCTAGAATGTTTTGCATTTTCTTGTATCCCTCTTCTGGAGTGAAACCCACAGGAGCACAAGGCTGACTGGACGTCTTGCATAGCTTCCATCTCTGTGTTTGGATTTGTCTATGTTCAACTACTGATATGTCTGTGTTTAACTATTGCTAAGATACTTACATTTCTGATTAATGAACTGTCACAGGTGAAAAAAACCTGCTTAAATTGTGAATGCGAACAAGTGGCAGATAATTTGGTGTATGAGGAGATGCATAGCCAAAATTTCACTTTCAAGCAGAAACCTGCTGCTTGTAGCTGCAAGCTCGTTCTGAATTTTGATAGTAATTGGCCTGAACAAAACTTTCCTGTCTTGAATTCTCCTATTAATGAAGACACATAAGACAGAAGCACCAGTTAGGAGTCTGATCATCTGTTGTGCTTCTGCACTGAGACTAGATTAGGAAAAACAGGGACTTAAGGCTGTGGAAAGAAAAGATTACTAAGCCCAAGAGTGCACCAAGAGAATTAAGGGAACTGGAATGAAGAAAGAGGAGGAAATTGGAGGAAAAATCCTGGAAGCAGGGAGAGCAGATCAGAGCAAAGATAAACGCAGATCAGGGACCTTGGCTGGTAATAACCAAAGATATTAACTGGGAGCAGCAACAAAGCACAAATTGAGATGACTTTACTCAACTTTCCCAGACCACCACAGACTACCTAGAGAGGAAAGTTGAGAGGTTATGAAAGTAGTGCTGGTAGAGTAGTGTTAAACAATCCAGTCAGGTGGAAGCTCTGATCTTTCTGGTTCTTCAGTAAATCACAGTATTCATGTGCACTACAAGTTGTTTGTTACTCTGTCTTCCCCACAAACAAGAAGGAAAGACTCATCCCGTAAGCTACTCATTGCAAACAATACCCTGAGGCTGCAATTCACCCAAGCATAGGGAAGAGCACAAATTTACACATCAGCTCAAAACCACTGAACTCTTGGAGCTGGAAACAGGGCTTGCTCTGCTCTTGATTAGCAAACTGTTGATCCACTACACAGGAGCGATATTAGTTCCTCTCTCAGTAGCAGAAATGTTTTTTCACCAACGAATCTCTTGCTCCAAGACACAAAATTGAACAGAAAGTCAGTTTGAACTAAGTCATCAGCTCTGGACATATATTCTTGTCTTTCTCAATCTCAGTTCCTGCTAGAATAGGAAGCTATGACATTGGCCTCCTCAGAGGTTTTCTTGAGGGTGACTATTTTACACCATCAGTTCAAGACTTTTATTTTTCTTCAACTTCAGGACAGGTACTTAAGGAGGTTGAAGACAATATACAGGATTAAGGAGATAGCTTTATGGAGACATAGCTACACTGTTTACCTTCACTCAGTAGCAGACAAGTCATTACAATCTTCCTTTCTTTTGTTTTCCTCTGGCCATTTTGCTAAGCATTGTGAATTTACAGGTGGAAACTCCTTCAGAAGATGGAAATGGTTTGGTTTGGTTTTCCTCTCTCATTTTTCTTGTACATGCTTTGTCATATAGCTGCTTGCTACAAGACTAAGTAGAACCACTAGAACAGCTTCAAACGTGCTCTTTGACCCTGTTGCTTCCAGTGCTTTTCCAGTGGTGCACCAAGATTCATTTGCAGTTCTAGATACTCTGCATTACAATCCTAGCAGCAAAACAGGCTGAAGGCCATCTTCCCTTAACAAGATTGTCTTGAATTATTTTCAGGACAATCAACTCCTTTTGTAAAGAAAATGCCATGCTAGAAGCTGGACTGTGTAGTCCATTGTTTAAACTGTGTCTTATCTATTGATCAGAAGTTTAGATGATGATAAAGCTACCTCTGGTCCCTGCCAAAGCTGAAATACTCAAGTATAGTGCTTTCAGCTATGAGTTATGGGCAGGGAGAATAAGTTGTTCAGAAGTGTACCTATCACAGAGTTTGGGCAAATACTTCTTCATCTGCTTCTGTGCCAATTGCTCTCTTTCTGCAGGTACTACAGGGTATCCAGAATAGCTCCATGATACGTGTTATGAACCCAGAACAAAAAAAAAGGTTAGTAATGCAATATTTGCTGAGATTTGGGCAAGTTTGACCCTGGTCAATTTTGTCACTGATTTATTTTACTGAAGATACTATTTCAAACACCTGCTTGGCTGGATGGGCAGCAGTTCTGAAGAGTTTTGCTGTAAAAACCCATGATATGTATCTAGACCAGTCTGAGATGACTCAGTTAGCTATTTGTACTGAAGGTGGTATGACTAAACATTGCACGATGGAGCCAGGTGTGAAAGAAGTTTCAAACCTTTATGAAACCAGGAGGTCAATGTCAACGGGTGCATTCCAAGGTACAGCTCCAAAGGAAAGTAATCTTTGTGTGATTAATCACTTGATTGACTTGAGTGGGAGCGAGAAAAAACTTTTGCTTATCAAAACTGATGGCATCTCGCTG
>JAOXOE010019172.1:0-23201 GCA_028565055.1 Phoeniculus purpureus
GATCAGGTGGTCCCTTCCAACCCAGAGTGATTCTGATTGTATAACTTCTCCAGTGAAGTGATTCTGCTGTGGCAGGGGGATTGGACTAGATGATCTTTTGGGCTCCCTTCCAATCCCTAATGATTCTATGATTCTGGGTCTGATCCAAACTGGCAAGGTTGGATATGCAGAAATAAAAGTACAAAGTATTTAGGTACATATGAAAATAAATCCTTCCAGTCCCTTTCCCTCCTATTGGACAGTGAGCACTTCCTATCTTTTTTGTGTGTGTGTGTGTGTGTGTGTGTGTGTGTGTGTATAAAAACTGAGACTCAGGATGATCAGCCAAGCCATCATCACTGATAAAATGCTAACGACTCCAGCAGCCTCTCTCAGCATTTCCCTGGATGCCTCTTATTGCAACTGATAATGGAAAAAATAGTGTCAAGACTGATCCCAAGACAGATTGCTACCACCTCTAGAGAAAGCCCTGCCAGAAGGACCCTTGTTAGATATAGACAGGTCCATGTTTAAAAATCTATAAAACATTCTTGATTTGCGTTGCCTTAGATTTCTAAAGAAACTTCTCAGCACTGCAATACTGTAAAACATCGTTTTGATTAGGCTGCAGTTGCTGGTGTAGAAAAGATCCAAACCAAACCCTCAGAGGCTTTGGTAAAAAAGGAAAGAGCCTTCAGCACAGACATGTTAACACCGTGTAAATCAGACAGGACTGGGAGCCGACACAAGTATGATATAAGAAACACATGAGTTCATATAACAGAGAAAGTGGAAGCCCCAGGACACAGCGAAAGCAATTTTTTTCCCCTTAAAATTTGGAATCTGCCAGACTATAGCATTGTTGGGCTCAGTGCCATCAACACCAGGCTAGGCAAGACTGATCCTCCTCAGGCGATGATTGGCAGGTTCAACAAAGGAACTCTGGTGAAAGCCAAACGAGATAATATAAAGGCCCCCAAAAATATCCAAAAGGGCCAGCAAACTATTTATAGCTTGTTCATATCTTTTTTAACTTTCTGAATCTAATGTGCCAGGAAATCAAATGAAGCCAATTAGCCCATTAGCTTAGCGGTAGCTGAAAAAAGCCAAAGACTACACTGAGGTTGCCTGAACTGATCAAAACCCCTTAGCATTACCCCTTGATCAATTATTGTGCCTTCTACTGAGAACCACGTACCTTGAATTCCCAAAGCAAAGTTTATTCAGACCTCACCTTCTCTTAAATTATCTTAGATCAAAAGCATTAGGTGCTCCTGCTGCGGCAGGGGGGTTCAACTAGATGATCTTTCGAGATCCCTTCCAATCCCTAATGATTCTATGATTCTGTGATTTTATCCAGGATAACATCCAGCACATCTGACTGTTTCACCAATTCCTCCTTCTAATTGAAAAAAGCCTCTTGTGCTCCAACATTTCACTAGTGATCCCAAAAATCTTGTCCTAACACAAATTTGCCCTACAGGTTTTGCTATTATGAAATGCTGCCTGTCCATGGAAAGGGGTTGGTGAAAGAAATATTCCAGACTCTTGTGAAGAAGAGAAAAGCTACCCAGATGACAGTCACTCTCACAAGAAACAATTCACCACAAAAAAGTCTCTAAGAGGTTTTTACTCAAGAACAAAGGCACTATGCAGCAACTAGAACATGAAAATGGTTGTGTTTGCTGCTGCAAAGGTAGCCCAAAGTGGAGATGACTGGGTTCTGCTGGCTTGAGGTACAGGGTACAAAACCCAGGCAAATAGTGAGATTAGACCAAGAGCTCATAAGCTGCTGTCACAGTAATGTCACACCAAGCAAGGTCAGAGCCTCAAAAGAGACTACAAATGTCTGGATGCTAATGTGAAAGCTATCAGCCAAGTCTCTCCTCCACCTCAGCTCTGTCATTATACATAAATCTAATAGAAGCCAAGAGCTCCTCTGGATGCTACAGGAATAGGAGTTTGCTATAGAAAGAGGAAAAGGAACATAAATGAAGAAAACAGGCTTGAAGCTCAAGTTTATAGCCACTCCACTACCTCTAGAAAAAAAAGTCAATACATCATCTTACTCCAGACTTTGTACAGTCAGGCCACAACTACTAATGGCCTTAAGCTGTGCCAGGGGAGGTTCTGGTTGGGTGTTAGGAAGACTTTCTTTACTGAAAGGGTTGTCAGGCACTGGAACAGCCTGGCCAGGGAGGTGGTTGAGTCACCATCCCTGAAGACGTTTAAGAGAAGGGTAGATGTTCCGTTGGGGCACATGGTTTAGTGGTGATGACAGGGCTATGAAAAAGGTTGGACTTCATGATCTAGAAGGTCTCTTCCAGACAAAACTATTCTACAATTCTATACTTTTAAGCCTCGTTCTTTCAAGAGCCTTTGGTACGGTTGACCTCACCGTGCACAGAAGGGCTTAAGCATCTGGCTCAAGCCAGAGATGATAACTAAGGATCTTAAAAATTTTCCTTTTGCAAGGAGGAAAAGGTTACTTAAGCAATACAAGATAAGAGCTTAGTGATGTAAGTAAAAAGTTATTACTAACATATTCCTGAGATTAAAATAAATGACTTGTGTACTCCTTGTGGTAGATGAGCCTCTCCTGTTACTGTCTGCTGTTGAGAAAGCAGTAGACAGCCCCTAAGACCACAGCCCAACACTTGCAGCTTGAAGATGAGACACTTATATTCCATTTAGCCTAAAATGAACAAGTGCAAGTCAGTATGAGGTCTAGCAATTCTTATTTTACTACGCTGCTTGAGTTCAATACAGGTTATAGGTCCGAATCTGTGAAAAGCCTCTCTTCTTCCTCAGCCTTCACACACAAAAAAAGTGTTTTTCCTTGTGTTTACTACATCGTTCACACCTGACATAGCGCACTAAAACAGAAAGATGCTTTTGTATTGCTTTTCTCAGGATGTTTTGGTTTGAAGGTCGTCTTTACTGAGAAAACGAAAAGTCAATTGAGTAACCAATGCACTTAGATTTCATTTTTTCTGTTTCTTTTCACAGAGAAACAGTTGTACCAGCAGCATTAGGGTGTAGGTGGTACCTCACTATGTTCCCAGCTGCCAGAAGTTTGCGGGCATCAGTCAGTGAATGTGCCCCATGCTGCATCTTCCCAACGTGGAAGCTACACTCGCCCAGCTAAAGAGGATTCAGATTTATTTTCTCAATCATACTTTTCCTGTCCTGTAATTTTTTGGTTATTTTAGGGAAGCAGAAACAACTCAAGAGCTCATGCTCTGTCACGTGTGTGGAACAGGAATACATGCAGGTGACATATATACTTACGTAAAAGTTTCACCTTGTCCTACCTCTATCTATAGACAAGACAACATAAACCAACACATGCACCTGAGCCAGCAATTCTTGAGTAAAACGCTAAGACAGAAAAAGCACAAAAATTCAGCTCCCAGAGGACATTTTCCAGGACTCATGTTCAGGATAGAAAATTACAAGTTTACTTCCCCACTGAAAAAAGTTCTACCGGCAGTTACTGAGAAGCAGTAACCATGGAGCCCAAATTATGCCGATTTTTCACTGTCATTTTCCGGGGTTTAACAACATTACACTGCAGTGCTTTTGCTTCTTAGGCATGGACAGTGCAGCAAGCTGCCAAGAAACATCTTCGCTGGACATAATGACTACTTGGCCCCCATGTAAGGAGGCGCGGCTTAGCGTAATTAGACTCTCCCATGACGCAGGGGAGTAGACCTGATGACCAACAAAGGGTCCCCTCTAAATATCTTTCTGTGATTACATGCTGATTAAGTACCTGTGTGTATTGCCAGCTCATTTCCCCGGTTTGTTCCAAATTCATGAGGTAGGCATCTCTTTAGGATGTCTAGTATTGTATTGGGACCTATGAATAACCACCCACCCCCTTTGTGTGTCTGCTTGCGTGGGTCATTTCTGCTTTTTACTTTTTTCCCCCTGGTTTTATAATAATTTACTCTCTCCTTGTACACAGACCTCCCACCCAGGCACGGCACGCAGAGAGCCAGCACAAGCAGTCTGCTGTTCCTGTGCTATATTCTCTAGAGATCTGCCAAAAAGATGCCCTTGATAAACTGCATTAAAGCCCAGGACATTAGTTTCACTGCCGACCATGACATTCAACTTCAAATAAACTCTGGAGGAGCAGCTGGTCATTGAGAGGATTCTGAGAAGGAGCATAAGTAGACCAGCAAGTGCTGCACTTCTCTTGCTATTAGAAACGGCTTGTTTGGGTTTTCTACAAAACAGGCAACGAGGAGAGAGGACCAAAAGACCTTTTCTGGGGTTGCAGTGACATTGCTCAGAGGGTGCCTTTCTGTACAGCCATGAGGACTCTCTACTATAGGGCTCATACGTACCCTGATTCTTTAATATGCAGAATCACAGAATTGTTCAGGTTGGAAAGACCAAAAATCACTGAGTCCAACCATTAACCCAACTGTCCCAGGTCCATCAGTCAAAGCAAGGTGAGTCCAGCACTGGGAACTGCTGGTTTGGCTGCAAACTCTGGACCAGGAAGTGGGACATCCCATATTCAGGCATCAACATACTTACTGCCTGCAGCTAGATGCCAACTTAACAGTTGCCAAGGCAGTAAATCAATTGCTATACGAGATTACCTGCATTGCCTGACTCTGTAAGAGGAAAAGACCCTATTTGCTCTGAAAGGCTTCATCGAACCATGCATGGAGCTCTGGTTAATCCCTGAGAAGGAAAACAAACACGTGCAAGCTGTCTGCACTCAGCTGTCGAGAACTTCTGAATAATGGGGTGACTGATGGGTCAGTTTACTCCTTTCCATTTTGAGCGTGACCCTTTTCTCTATCTAAATACCTTAAACATATTACACAAGGTCATAATAGATTCCTCTAACACATTCTTCACACCTGGCCCATGGTGAATGCAGTTGGGACTCTCATGTTGGTAACACTAGATAATCCCATATTGATCAAGTTTGAGCCCATCTGGAAACTGGACATCGTTGGGTCCTGGAAGTGTTGGATGGGCATTTGAGCAAGCTGATCTAGAGAATGACGCCCCTGCCCACGGCAGGAAGGGTGGTACAGTATGGTCTTTAAGGTCACTTCCAACCCAAAGCACTCTATGATTACATTGAGGAGTGGCAATGTGAGGGACATATATCACTTTTTTAGAAAAAACATACATGGCAGATCCCTACAAGAAGACAATAGAGTTGCTTAATCTCTGAATTGCCATTCAATTTTAGCATGCCAAGGTGCAACGAATTAGTATAGAGGCTGCAAGTGTGTGGTTGAACAGTTCCCAGCCTCACCCTTCACCCATTGTTCTGGTGAGAGAATTTGCAGCCTTTGTACACCAAGGCAGCAGAAACTAAGGGCTGAGGGAAACATCACTGTGCCTTAGGTAAGAGTGACTCCTGCTGGCTAGAGCTCTGCAAGAAGAAAATCTGAAAAGCAGTCTTCATTCACCTGCATGTAAATTGAGAACATTGTGCATCCTACCGCCCCATGGACTTGATTTTTTTAAACAAACAACAGTTAGAACAAACATCCCTGGGTAAAAACTAAGTATCTCAACACCATCAGGACCTCTCACCCCGCTGCCAAGACACTTAAGGAGGAAAAACACTTTTTAAGGAGGGAAAATGAAAATCAGAAAGGATATATAAGCACTTTGAGCTGAACATCACCAACACATTTCCAAAAGAACTAGTTGCATCAGGCTTTCCACAAACATTTCACTAATAACCTATTTTTCATACAAATTTCACAGTGGGTGAAATGCTCAGGACTATCAAATGAAATAAATTGGTTTGATTGGTTTTTTTTTTAGAAAAATTGACACCCTTCAAAGAGGGAATAGGCAAATACAACTGAAGGAACACACAGATCTATTAGCAGTAGCTTTTCCTGCTATGAACAGGAGAGAAAAGGAGGCTGAAGGGAGACGTTAGTGCTCTTTTCAACTATCTGAAAGGAAATTGTAGAGAGGTGGGGATCAGTCTCTTATCCCAAGTCACTAGCAATAGAACAAGAGGAAATGGCCTCAAGGGGAGAATAAGCTTGGACATCAGGAAACATTTCTTCACTGACAGGGTGGTCAGGGATTTGAACAGGCTGCCCAAGGAGGTGATAGGATCACCACCCTTGGAGGTGTTCAAACAACCTGTTGATGTGGCACTGGGAAACATGGTTTAGTGGCCATGGTGGGGTTGGATTGACAGCTGGACTTGTTCTTGGAGGTTTCTTCCAACATTAACAATTCTACGAAATACAAGAATTCAGAGCCACCACGTTGCTCCAAATCACAACGAACCATCACACCAGATGAAGCTAAGGTATGTTTAGTTTAGTAAGCAAAATCTCCACGTTTTCTTTTTGAAGTCAGTGGGGGTTTTTATACTCACTCCAAACTACTCTACAAACTTTATTTCCCAAACTGTCTTCCATAATCTCACGCAACTGGTTCATGTAATTACACTCGTACAGACACAACTACTTCCACTATTGATAAGTAGTAGGAGATTGGTCTGGGGCTAAAGAGGGATGTTACGTTCTTCAAGCACCTCATAAAATGTTTTCAGCCAGGAGATGACTGTAAAAAATATGTGTAAGGTGGTAGCTACAGATACGATTCTCATTGTGAATCATCCTCTTCTAGATATGCAAATATTTCATGAAATGCCAAGTTGTTCAGTGTGTTTTTTTGGTACTATGTTTGATCTTTCAAAATACGGTAAAGATAGCAAACCCTAAGGATGTACCGAAATACAGACTAACATTTTCCTTCTTGGTTACATCTTCAGGACCTCAAAAGAGATCAATAGAATGTTATTAACTCAGAGAAATGGGAAGAAGCAGATGTAACAAATATTCCAGTGCTGCGTGCATCCGACTCTCCTTTTCAAAGGTAACCACCGACCTCTATGGGCAACAGGTAATGGTGCAAAAGAGGAAAGCAAAAGAATTTCATAAAGCTTCAGGTACCTCTCTGTAAGACAAAGTCATTACACGGAAGCAGGATACGGATAAGGAGAAGGATCCTTTCCCTGGATACAGTGAAGATCTTCAGAAGCAGTTACATCCCTCATCAAAATGAGATTCATTCAGATTTGTGCTGTCCTTCAGTGGAACAGATCTGACCTGTAGACAGACTTCATGCAACACACGAAGAACTAATAATTCCAAAGGAGTGACTCACAAAAGCATTGCCTGAGCACTCCAACCACACAGGATCACAACCTTGAGCACTGCAGCTGGTTCCTAACCCCTATGACCATGGGGAAGCATGGGCATCTTCATTGCACCTCCTTGTGATGGAGGTTGAGATCTGACGCCAGGATACAAAAAGGACAGGAATGAGGGTGAAGGAGCAGATGTCATGCTGCTGGAGGACAGCCAGTTGGGAATACACAAGATAGACACTGAGATACTGGACAGGGTCCAGAGAAGGGCAGCAAAGCTGGGGAAGGATCTGAAGAACAGCCCTTGTGAGGAGTGGCTGAAGGAGCTGGACCTAGTTAGTCTGAAGAAAAGGAGTCTGAGGGAAGACCTTATTGCTGTCTGCAACTATGTGAAAGAAGGGTGTAGAGAGGTGGGGGTTGGTCTCTTCTAACAAATAACAAGTGATAGGACAAGAGGAAATCGCCTCAAATTGCACTAGGGGAAGTTTAGGCTGGACATGAGAAAAAAACCTCTTCAACAAAAGGGTCATCAGCCACACCAGGAATAAAACCAAGACACAAACTACAACACAAAAAGCAAATTATGCCTGTACAGGAAGATGAAAAAAGTCTCACCCGGACAGTGTAAGGACGGACAGGCCTGGGTTATCCTCCAGGACCTTCAGTATTACCATCCAGTTGCAGGAGGCTGTTCTGACCTCTTCAGTGAAAAAATAACTAAAGAGACCAAAATGTTCAGGTTTGCAATGGGCAAGACACTGTAGTTCCATGACGAGCAGCACCCAGGAAACGCATCGTTCCTCTTTCGGCTCTCTATTTTAATCTTCCTTAAGTTAATGACAGGGATGCAAACAAACAGAGTTTTTCTAATTGGTTTAAGATCAGTTTCCATGCCAAGATTTAATCCACCTTTTTGCAGCAAAGGGTTTTTTAGCCCGTGATGAACAACGGTAATTTTATAAATATTCTCTCAAGTTGATTATCTCAACAAATTCTTCATCGTCAGATAGATAATTACCACAAAATAATGTTAGCATCCAATTTCTTAAATAGAATTATTTCTGAATTTACACTACAGCTTGCTAGAAGATAATACTATCTATATAAGAAAAAACATTTAAGAAGATTTGTGAGTTATAGAAGACTGTAAATTGTTTCAACATGGTGGTTTTAGGCTTCACCCAGCTTTCTGTTTTCCTTAATTTAAAAGGTTACCCCCAATAGGCAAAGCGGGAATTATTTAATGTCTTCTACATCACTGCGAGTAGCAGGGTTGACGTTAAGACCAAGGTATGGAGTTACGACCAAGGATGGAGTTAAGACATGGCCACGTCAAGTCATTTAAATATTGCATCAGAAAGTGAACAAAACAAAGCAGCTGAAATCTCTGATAGTTACTGCATGTTGAGGAGGAAATAGCTGAGGGCAGGCGTCGCAAACAGAAACATAGTCAAGCTGGAAACAGAACCTGACAAACAAAGAACAAAAGTATATAAACTTCCACAGAAATGCTGGAAATATGCAGTATTGTGCAATGAATCCTTAAACAACAGTCACACTGTTAATGACTTAATTAATCACGGAATAGCTGAGGTTGGAGGTGCCTCTGGACATGGTCCAGGTCCAATCCCCCTGATAAGATCTCTTCTGAGCCTTTTTCTCTCCAAGCTGAGCACATCCAGATCTTTTGGCCTCTCCATACAACAGATGCTCCAATCCCTTAATCATCTTTGTGGTCCTTCACTGGACTCACTCCAGTAAGCTCAAAGCTCTCCTGTACTGGGGAACCCACAACTGAACACTGTGGTCCAGATGCTGAGATAAGTGTCAGTGGCCTCACAGTGATGTAGGCCAGCTCCCTCAGCACATGTGGATGCACTCCGCATCCCATGGACCCAAGCACATCCAGTTTGTTTAAATGTTCCCTAACCAGCTCCTCCTCCGCCGTAAGGAAGAGTCTTCCTTGTACCAGCCAGGCTTCCTAGGCTCAGGAGAGTAGAGCTTAGTGAAGCTTGGTCTTAATGAGCTTTCAGTTTTATCAAGGGTCAGTTCTGGGTGGATTAAGGCAAGACTGGAAGTTGACTCAAAGCTGCATCACTAATATTAGTCACAAATTACACAAAACCTCGGTTAATCTAAGCTACCAGGTGGCTGCTCTAGCAACCCATTCACAGCCAGGTTTCCAAAGGAAACCTGTAAGTCTTGTTCACTACATGCACGGGGTAGTAAACCTCATGTTGCACCCATGTAGCATGTTCTCCTTCTAAACGTTCTTTTAACTGGCTCAAACTTGCTGATTTTTGTGCAATAATAAACTGTCTCCATTACTGTTGCCTAAGCACTTTGAATAAGCTGAAAGCTAATTCAAATGATGGACTGAAATTCTGAGCACATCAGTTCCCTCCATCTCCTGGGGCTTCAGTGGCACCATTTTCCAGTTCTCCTTGCCTGCACAACCAAAACCAGACACGAACTCAAGGAGAGGAGGCCTCTCAGTTAGGGTACCTCATTGCACTTGGGTCATTTCCACGCTGCCTCACCAGGAGACGGACGCAGACCCAAAGCCAGGGTGGCCTTCAGCACTTGTATTTTGACAAACCCACCCTCCTTGCACTTGTCTGAGCAAAAACACGGGCAAGAGATGGGATTCTCCTGGTTGCAAAGTGTCCAACTATGTGCAAGAGCCACGACTGCAGATGTTTAAACACAAGGCTTCCACCTAAAGCTGCTCTGAACTTAATGTTTCTTAAAGCCACAGAAGACATTCACAGCTTTGCATAGAATAAAATGCTCTCTCTCTCCCTTTATTTCTTTTGTGCTTTTAATTGTTTTAATTAATGAGGAGCTGGCTATGACTGGGTGATTCATTTAAACATATTTATAATCAATCTGTATATCTTCAGCATGTTTAATACACCTTGCTCTGCAATACCAAGGGGCCATCTGTAGCTCTTCTTCAGGCTCAGCTGTTTTTCTCCCCTTCCCAATTATATCTATGCACCAAATCCTTTAAACCTCTATCCAGTCTGCAACTTCATTGGCTCAAACTAACGAACAGAATTTTCTAATTCCCTTACAATAATCCTATTACCTGTCCAAAGCTATTTCTGCAACGGTCATCATTACACAGAGATGCCAATCTGAGACCGGGTCTATCTGTGGTCAGTTGGAATCCAGCTCCTCTCCTGGAAACCACCAAGGACATTTGTCACCACTTGGAAAACACGGCGCTGAGTGACTGAGCTTCTCAGGTAGAGTGATTTGTATGTCAGATGATGCTGCTAAAATGTACTATCAGTGCCTTAAATGTTCACATAGATAAACTTAACTGAGTGTGGTCTCTTGGAAGAACATCACCTTTAGCAATGTAGCTGTAGAGATAAAAACTAATGCCAGATTTCCAGTTACAATTGTGAGGATGGTTTGTTTAAGCTGAGAATAACGAGCTACGAAAGCCATGGTTATTCATGCTTTAAATAAACACTGTGTTTGCTCTAGCATGGACAGTAAGTGGGGCTTTGCTCCAGATGCAGTCATTGAATACAATATAAGAATCTGCAAGAGAATATAAACAAAATGTCTCTTCTGCCTGTGCTGGGATGGAGCTCTGAGCTCTGGCTGAAGGGTGAAGAGCTCAAATGTCTGAGATAATCTCCAGAATATTTCCACGTTGGGGTTCATCATTTTTAGAGCCACCAAAGAAACTCTCAATCCTAACTAGAATGGTCCTTCTTACCCAGGTATCTAATTTGAGGCTGAGATTGCTTTCTACAGCTGAGGTCCCCAGAAGATGTTGGGAATTATACAGGTCTAAGCATTCAAGAAACTTTGGGGGTATTCTTGCTTCCAACCTTAGAGAAACAATAAGTTCTTTGCAGTCAACAGCTTTATGTGTTTTCTACAGGTACTTGAATTTTAATTTGACTGGAGGGAACAGTTCACACATAAAGTCCCGCTTCTGCAGCTGGTGTGCACCAGGTTGCTGGAGTTAAGCATGAACACTTCATCCTATTTCAGAACGGGATTTCACGATGATCCCTGTTATAAATATTAATGTCTGATCCCAGTAATTCTAATTACAGCACAGCTAAACTCACAGGGGAACACATTATAATAATCAAAATAATAAAACTCAAGAACAAATTACATCACTAAAGAGGATTGCTCTGCACCAGTACACACAACTACTGGTTTCCAGTGGTAAAGGGAATTAATCACTAGCAGCGATAGATCCTAAAGCCACCACAGAGTTCCCTTATTCTTTATTTACAAAGTGCAGAAACCCTACAGATATTTTTTATCTTCAAAACCACTCACGGTGCCATCTGTTCACATTCTCATCTCAACCAAAAGGTTGTCTCATGAATTACTATTGAAGTGATAGCTCTGCCCCTCTCCACCGCTCCAAAAATCAAATAAAATAGAGCAAAGAGAAGACCAATCGAGCACAAAGGGCCTGACTGATACAATCAGTAGCCCCACCTGAGTGGGGAAAGAATTTTCAATAAATATTGCACTAGACTGGATTAGAGGGATTAGTCAGCTCCATTGTGAAATCAACTGCACTTACAGGAGGCTGCAGCTCTTGCTCTGTGCAAAAGTGGTGCAACTTCTGAGTAGTCGTAAATGCTGAAGACACAAGAACTTATGAAAATTCTACACCACCCTTAAATCTCCACCCCTGTAAGACCTACTCATTGTTAAGGGCATTTTTAGACAGTTTGGGGTGGAAACCCATTTTCCACAAGGCAACTGTGAGCAGAAAATCCTCCGGGGACCAGAAAACACTCAAGTCTAACTCTGGTGAGAAAGGAGAGGGAAGGAAAATCAGACTCCCTCCATGATTTTTTGTGTTAACAGACCAAAAGGATGCAGGAAACTCGGCTGCACAGTTGAGAAACCAGCTTGCAGTGTTATCCCACCTTAAACCGCACAACAAGCTTCATTTTAAGGCATAACCACAGTTAGACTGAACAACAACCTTTATTCTGAATTGCTCGAATGAGCACAAAATTTAAACCTGATTCCCAATCCAGCGGTTTCTCGGTGATTTAAATGTAAAGTGGAACGTGCCGTAAATCAATACAGAGAATTCCATGACACTGTGTCGAGCACACACCAGTTTTTGCCTTTAATGGCCTATGGAGTTCAAGTGAAAGCTGATTTTCATAATCGGTATCCAAGTACAGAGCAAATCCTATTCTGCTGCTTAGGGGGAGGATGATAATGAAGTCTGAGAGAAGAATCTAAATTGAGAGAGAGAAATAGGGGCCACCCAATACCAGGCATGAGCAGAGTTGGCAAAAATTAGGGAGAAGAGCTTCCTGGGTAAAAGAACATAAATCAAAACAAACAAACAAAAAAGCCCCTACCAAGTATTTTAGGTGAAAGACACTGAGAATTCGTGTCACCTCTAGGAGTAATTCCTTTTTATTATGCTGAAATGAAACGTTTTACGTCTTCGCTGGCAATCTCATTCCAGCCAGACGTGCAAGATGAGGGCAACAACAAGCAGAGGAAGGATGATAAACCTGAAAAATAGTTCCACGCATCCACCTGCCGAAACACTGAAACTGTATTTGATGAACCCCAAACCTTTTCCACTCTAGGAACCACAGATAATAGAAGAGAAAGGAGGAAAATGCAAGACATTGTAGTGAGCAAATAGTTTTTTCCCTGCTGCATTCAGTAAAAGGAAGGGATGGTGCCGCAGGAATGCCGAGAGGGCTAAGCTGGGCTTACTGAGCCTTCTCAGCTGCTCCCAGCAAAGTATCTGCTCTATTATGAAATTCCAAACGGGCAAAGCCCCCCCAAGAGATTTCCAAATGGGCACTCTCGTTACCATCTGAACAAGGCTCAGTGAGCAGTAGGGACTTCAACCAGAATCACTTCTTGGTTTCTCCCAGCCTGAGAAAGAAACTGCTGTTAATCATAGAATCATTAGGGATCAGAGGGGACCTCGAAAGATCATCTAGTCCAATCCCCCTGCCACAGCAGCATCACCTAGACCAAGTTGCACAGGAACATATCCAGGTGGTTTTTAAACATCTTCAGAGAAGGAGACTCCACATTAATAAGTGAAAGCTCTCAACTGAAAAAAATCAGTAAATAGTTGTCATTATATTTTTAGAAGTTATTTTAGGGCTGACGAGAAATTCCCTGTTTGGAAAAACATCAATATTCAAATGGCAACTGGAAATCAAATTTGTGGCAGTTTACATAGAGTTGCCACTTCCATGGTGGAGTAGCCACTCTTAACTTGGCATCATATTTAAAATGTTCTTAAATTATTCCATTTTTGCAATACCGTAAGGAGGGCTGCTTTGCATGGAACTTTAGCCTATAGCCTGAAGAGATACCGGTTACTCCTTTCCTTGTTGATCTCTTAAGGAAGGCCTTGAGAATGCTTAAGTTAAAGACCTTTTAGAAAGAAATTATGAGATAAAGCCTTGGATCTCACCTCTTTGAAAGCTCACAATGATGAAGTTCCTTTGCTGAGTGGTTTAAGCTAGATCTGAGCATGTCATAGAATCATTAGGAATTGGAAGGGACCTCAAAAGATCATCTAGTCCATGTCAATGCTGTTGATCATTAAGGTCAGTGGTGTTGGCCTTCAAACCTTCAATAACATCCAAAACTGACCATGGGGAAACCTAAGTTCCTTGAGATCCCCATGACCATTCACCTTCATTCTGATCCTTGTTGGGAGCTGCCCAGGTTTATTTCGATACAGACTGCATACCGACTGAAAACACAGCCTAGCTGAAAGAAAAATTGGCTAAGCCTTAAGCCAAAGAGGATGAAGTAAACTCTCAGCAAGAGTTAGGAGAAGCTAGACTCTATCGGGAGGAGGAACCATGCCAGCCATCAATTATCTCTCCTATACAGGGAGAGCCCTTAGACCTTGGGAACTTCCTCGGCGCCCATGCGCTCCAGGCATTCTTGTTTTTTGAGGAGACCAATTTTTGGGACCCACTATCCACTCCTGCACCCTCTCAAGATTAGTGAAGTTTTGTAGTACATCCAAAAACAGGTTCAGGCCACTGAATCAAGTTCTCTCAGAGACGCACAAAAACACACTAATTCAGATCTTCTTGGATAACTTAATGAATCATTCTAGAGAGGGGATATTTATTTAAAATCCTGTAGCAATAATTTTAGGACTTGAAAATTTTATTACACTCTCCTGTGAGTATAATCAAATGTGTCATCCAAGACTCTCCTACAATGTTGAAAATATAGGGATTAATATAGACTTGCCGTCATAGAGACCAACCCAGTGTTTATCGACTTAAATAGTTAAAAGAATTAGTATTTGATTGTTTTTTTCTAAAGAGCTTGTTGGAACACATCAATAAATGAGGCTCTTGCAAACTGATTCACATTTGAGCTGTTCTATTGGGATGGTTAATGCTGTAACAGTCATTTATCATGTAAATCCCAATAACTGACATCGCAGTAATCTGAAATAGCCTTTTTTTCTCTGATTTATGGTACTGTCTTGTGTTTTTTTTTTTAATCTGGAACTAATTCTCCTAAAGGGAGAGGGTGTGCTCTTTTACAGCTTACTCTTTAACAAAGCCAAATCTGTAAGTAGAGCCTCAAGTGCTGAAGCCACAGAAAAAAGCTTTTAGATACCAAAACCCTAACCCTAACCCATTAGAAAACAAAAAACCCCTAGAAAAATCAGATTTCATTCATTCTAACACTCACAGAATTCCTCTCCTTCCCTAAACAACACACATTGCACATGGCTGCTGCTCCATCCATCTACCACATCTGCGGCAGTTGGGATCCTACAGCAGCTCAGGCTTAACCAAATGTTACACTTTGATGCATAAACAAATTCAGAGGGTGGAGAAAAACCCCCATCAGAACACTTTTGTATCCCTTGTTCTTACTTATCTTCATCCTATGCTGCATGCAGAACTTATCTTACCCATGTCAGCCACAACAGCAACAAGATGGGGCTTTTGGCAGAAGGCACCTAAATAAGTTGGTAATTTACAGGAAGATCTCCTTTAATAAGATAATTTTGCTGCTTCCATTTTTCTTTTGCCCTTTCCTTTCTTTTCCCCAACTCTCCTCAAAGCCAAATAAGCTTCCTGATATATCCTGCTGCTTGTTTCAACAAGGTTGGAAAAGCCCTGTAACAACATCAAGTCCAACCGTCATGGCCATCATTTCTGCTGGTGTTCTTTCCCTCTGCTCAGATGAATGCTAGAAGCATTCAAGAAGGGATCGCTGTGTGATGGCTGTGGCCAAGTTTGGCTTCTTATGGGGTGATACGACCACAACCTGACCACAGGCAAGGTTAAAATACCTGGAATTAATTCTGGGAGAGAGTCATGGAAGCTCTGGTGAAGGAGCCTTAGAAACAATGAGAAATCTGCTCAGAACTTGCACTCCAGTTCCAACACAAATCAAAGCAAGTCACAGGGAAAGGATTTCCAATACAACTGAGTTTTGGAGCAGGATGTGGAAAACAATGTTTTAGGCCATCAGTCTTTTCTCCAAACTGTAACTTTTACCTACACATTCAGCAAAACTTGGGAAAATGCCTCTGTTGCTGCACAACTGCAACCCCAGTTCACTTTGGCTTGCTCTGCAAAGGAAGCAACCCCATCAATTTTATGCAGATTCAAAGTAAAACATGAAGCCTCTGAAAAGACAACAGTAGAGAAAGGGATAAACTGAGAAGACATGAACCTGACCCCACTGCCGGATACACAGGGGCTCTCTATGTCCACATGATATTGTCTTCCTTGGGTTTTGTCTTCTGATTGATAAAGGGAATATGAGGAACACACTCCTGCCATTGGGTTTTTTTATAGCTGCTGCAGGGATGTCAGGGTCATATGTTATCTCTGGTATTGTGACTGTGGGGGTCAGGCTACCACATGCTGGGAAGATGCAGCTGGTTAGAACAGGACTTGGACGCCTGTCACAGAATCACTCTGGTTGGAAAAGACTCCTGGGATCATCCAATCATCTAACCTACAAGTTCACCCCTAAATCAGATCACTCAACACCTCATCCAAACAATCTTTAAACACATCCAGGGCTGGTGACTCAACCACCTCCCTGGGAAGGCCATTCTGGTTCTTGACCACCCTTTCTGTGAAAAAAGTCTTCCTAATGTCAAGTCTAAACCTACCCTGTTGTAACTTGAACCCTTTCCCTCTTGTTCTATCACTAATTGCTTGTGAGAAGAGACCAGCACCAACCTCTCTAATACATCCTTTCAAGTAGAGGGTGATGAGGTCTCTTCTCAGCCTCCTCTTCCTCAAACTACAGAGCCTCAGCTCTTCCAGTCTTTCCTCACAAGATTTATTCTCCTGTCATTTAATCAATTACAAATGGTTACTGTGGTCTTTTGGTAAATGGTCCAGTAAAGCCCCAAACATTCTGAGGCAACACAGAGCGCTTTACAACCCTGAGGAAACTTTTTGCCTAATGTTGAACCACATCAGTGGAAGGTCAGGAGACACAAAACTGCAGAACTATCCCATCTTTAGGTAGTGGTTCTTCCAATATATCATAGGGTGGCCAAATCCATATGGGTTAGTGGTGACCTGGCATGCTGGGTTAATGGTTGGACTCGATGACCTGAAAGGTGTTTTCCAACCTAAACAATCCCACCAGAAGGATGGTAGGTTCACACCAGCCTAACTTAGGTCACACAGCCAGTGTTGGCACCTTAAGTTAAATGCTTTTAACAAGATGCTGTGAACAATCAACTCTCAGCTCTTTGAAACCATCAAGAGAGCTTGGGGAAGCCTCAGGATACTGAGGGTAAGAAAGGAGTGTAAGGACAGCAAGAACCTGGCAGTCATGAGCAAGCCCTGTCTGCTTGGCTCCTGCTCCTCCAGAAACTGCTCCAATGCAACAAACTGGAAGACACAAGGAATTCTTGAGAACACAGGTTGATCTCCTTCACCAATGTCCCTTTCTTCTCCATAGCACGGCCTTCCTTTGGTCTGCTCTGGCTTTACTCTGGAATCATCACCACTAGAAGTTAATAAACGCTCCCTCTCCAGAGTTCAAAGTGTTAGATGCTGTACTCTGTCCAAGCAGGGTGGACAACACTAAATCACTGTTAAAGGCCTGCAGCGATTCTGTGATTCTGTGATAGGATGAGGGCTTCAAACTGAAAAAGGGAAGATTTAGAGTAGACCTTAGGAAGATAATTCGTCACTCTGAGGGTGGTGAGACGTGGGAACAGGTTTCCCAGGGAGGCTGTGGATGTGTTAAAAGCCAGGCTGGATGGGGCTTCGAGCAACCTGATGCAGTGGGAGGTGTCCCTGTCCCTAGAAAGCCTGTTGGTTAGGGAAAACCTGCCTTCTGCAGGTGACAAAGTGCAGCTATGAAGAAAGCAAAAGACAGAATTCCTGCTCATTTACAGTTTCAAACACACGTTTGGAAAAACAACAAAAAAATAACTGTAATCAAGCCAAGAACAAAAAAACAAAACCAAAACCAAAACCAAACCACCAACTCACACCAGAATCTAATGTTGACTTTTATGAGCCAAACCTATTCTGCTAACTCTTTCCTGTGAGCAATATTTTACATATCCAGAGCCTCAGGAAGGACTTGCAGCCAAGTCCTACCCTACAACAGACAGAGGATGTTCTCCCAACCTGACAAGTTTTGATTCATCTCAACCCTCCCCTGCAGGCACCTTTATTTCTTTTTTTTTTGATGGAAAGGAGCAGCAAGTATCTGTTCAAAGTCCCTACGGCATACAACTTCTCTCAATCTTTAATTACCCTCACCACAAATTTAAGTTTCTTCCTTTCTCCATAATGTGCTGTCCATCAGCCTCTCTAAGCAGCTGTCTCCAGTCACCACTGGACTTACCACTCTGACATAAGGGACTTGTGACAAATTATAGGGATTAGACACAACTGTCAAACATCTGCTGAGCTTGGGGAAAAAATCAAATCAAATCAAATCTCTCCCCCAGGCTTCTGCCGTTCATCATGTCTTTGCTAATTAAAGCAGTAAACTCTGATCCGAACTCTGAAGGACAAGTCAATTCTAGCAGATGTTTACATAGAGCTCTGAAATTAAACACGTACTTAAACCAGAGGCTGAAAACTCTGTCCTGACTTTCAGGGCATGCAGGTGAAACTCTCAGTCCATCCGAGAAATCGGGCCAGGCATTGAGGTTAAACACGGATTGAGGTTCGCACCCTTAAATATCTGCACTTTGAAAGTGTTGGTGGTTCCGCTTTCACTTCAAATAGACATTTCTATTTGAAGAAATAGACTTCTATTTGAAGTCCACCCAGCCTCCTCTTTCACCCACCTTGGTAGAGCCAAGGTTTTTTTAAAGGATGAAGAATAGATTTCCTTAAAGGATCAAATGGCCACGATATGCAATCGCTCCAACAAATACGCAACGTGCTCCAAAAACTGTGAGTTTCAAAAGTCATTCAACGTTCAATACACAAAACTCAGCTTTTTCAAAATCAAACAAACCTTTTTAAAAACTCAAATAAAAAATTTCCAATAACTGACATTATTTGACATTATATTCCCAATAATTTGACATTATTAATGCCAAGTAACATTTTTCTTCTGACATAATAAAACAAGCCCTGTTTTAAAACAGCTGCATTTTGCCTTTCTCTACTGTGCAGCCAACTGATGCAAGAAAATAGCTCATTTGCCATCGCAGAGGGGAACCCAGAAACAAATGCAGAATTCATAAAAGAGGAAGAATTTCTTACAAGTAACCATTGGCCAGATTTGGAAAGATCGGGGAAAAAGGAGAGTAAGACAAAGGGATTTTTCTTTTAATTCTGATTTTTTAATGCAACACACAGGGAATTTCCCAACTGGCAAAGCCCCTACACATAAATGAACCATCGGGCTGCATCTATTTAAAATCTTTCCATCTCACAAACAAGGGACAGCGGAACTTTTGCAAAGCGGATAGAGCCAATAATCCAATCCCATAACCCTCTCATCAGTCGCAGTGACCTGCTGCAAAGCCAACAGCTTTCAACGTCAACCCATCCTGGTTTATATTTTCTTCCTATTCTACTACCTCTTCCTTAGGCAAACAAAGTCCCATTCTGGGATTCTGAAATTATGGATTTTTTGCCAAACAGAGTGATCTAATTGCTACATGATACAACACATTTTCCTTTAGGTGAACCTAGAGAATTTCCATGTCTCCATACAACTGTAGAATCATAAAGTTTGGAAGAGACCTCCAAGACAAGCCTGTTCTTGCCCAACCGGGTAACATGAGTGGCAAAGCAAGCAACTGTAGTTCCAAAGGCTCCTAAATCTGTGGGTAAAAAGCCACCTTAATGTAAGGGATGCCAAAGGAGCCGCAGATGCTCTGTGTTCCCAAGCAGCAGCTTTCTGGCTCGGTGCCCACCAGTTGTCATCAGGAGCAGATCACTAAAGGTTCTTACAGCTTTCAGCTCCCTGAGCAACGGACTGAAATTCTGACCTTGACATTGGGTTTGCTTACGTAATGATGCTAATTCCTCATGCAAATCTAACTGCATCCATGACTTAGTGACACGGTTTAGTGGTGGACTTGGCCATGCTGCTGGGTTAACTGTTGGAATTAATAATCTGAAAAGTCTTTTCCAATCTTGTTCTAGTATCACATTATTTGACCTGATTCCTCCAATTCTAGCAACCTGAACATTTAAACCCAAAGCTGCTCCTTTTCCTGGGTGGCTTAGAAGGTTCCCATCCATGGGCAGGTTTAGTGGCAACAATCATATAATCCATGGGATAAGAATAACCAGGGAAGGAATTATGCGAATTGTGCAAAAGGGGGCAAAGAATCAAGACTCAAATTAGCATTTCTTAAAATTGAAGCACCTTTCCCAAGAGTCAAGAGCCAAGTGGTCACTTGAACCACAGGTACCACCCACGTGTAGCTCCAAACCCAACTGCACAACCACATCTCGCTGACAAAGATCCTAAAAGGATCCTCCACAAGCATAAGTGCCCCAACTTTTTTATTTCCCAGCTCACAGGCAACATCCAACCAAGTGCTGATTTACAGCCTTCCATAAACCCATACAGCAAACAGCGTTATTAGTGGGATTTGCACACATGGAGAGCAGAAAAATTGTGCCTAGAAGCATGTTTATATTTAGAGAGAAATATTTTTCACATTTACTTATCGGAATAGTAGCAAAACCTCTTAATTTAGACCTCAAAATACTATTCATTGTATTTGGTTTTTTTACAGACTGCATCTCGTCTTTTACAGTTGAAGGTTTTTTTAACTTTCCCTTTCTTCCGTAACTGTAATTTACCACTAGAAGACACATATTCGTATGTGCAGATGCAATATATTACAAGGATTAAGTCGAACTTTTTTCTACTTTAAGGTAGCTTTTGCAGATAAGCTGCCTCATCCACAAAACAGGATAGGAAAAAAATATAAAATCATCATTTTGGGTAAAGAGAAAACTCACTGTGAAGGTCAAAGGCAAGAAATACTCATTACTAAGTGCAAACCATTCTTTCATACTGGATAAAAAGGAAACTCTTCACTAAATAGACATTACCACCCTGTAGGAAAGCTGGTCCACATGGTCTCATAGAATCATAGAATAATTAGGGATTGAAAGGGACCTCGAAAGATCATCCAGTCCAATCCCCCTGACACAGCAGGATCACCTAGAACAAGTCACACAGGAACATGTCCAGGCAGATCTTAATGTCTCCAAAGAAGGAGATTCCACAACCCCCCTGGGCAGCCCATTCCAGGGCTCTACAACCCTCACCGGGAAGAAGCTCCTGATATTTATATGGAACCTCCTCTGTTCCAGCTCACACCCATTGCCCCTTGTCCTATCACTACATGACACTGAGAAGAGCCTGGCTCCATCCTTCTGACACCCACCCTTCACATATTTGTAGTCTCATGACAACAGAAGGATGAGCATCAGCCATTGGAATTGCTGTTTCTGAGCTATGACGCATCTGAAGCTCGTAGAAATTAAACAGCGGCTTCAGGCACACACTTCGGGTTTGGGTCTCAAATCTCTATGAAGAAACTGCAAATTTTGCTTTCTTCATTCAGAAAGTTCATCTGACATACCACATGCTGTTACATGATGCAAAGAGAAAACTCAAGGTCAGCAGCAAAGCAGCTGATGCCCTGAAAGGTCTGTTGGTGTCTCCTTAGAACAGACACAAACAGCTCTGGTGATGACATTTATTGTCACTTCACCACCACTGCACATCGTAGAACCACAGAATCATTCCAGTTGGTCCAACCATTAATCCAGCTGTCTCAAGGCCACTGCTAAACCCTGTCCCTAAGCTCCAGAACACCATGACTTGAAACACACCCAGGGATAGTGATTCAACCCCTTCCCTGGTCAGCCTGTTCCAAGGCCTGACGACCACTCATTAAGAAGGTTTTCCTAACATCCAACTTAAACTTCTATTGAGGCAACTTGAGGTCATTTCTCCTTGTCCTAGTACTTAGTACTTGTAAGACCAACCCCTACCTCTTTACAACCTCCTTTCAGGCAGTAGTAGAGAGCAATAAAGACTCTAAGACACTTTGTGATGGGTCGTTAGGAGCTGCTCTGTGATTCCCACCTACTTTTGGTTTCAGCATTACACAGGGTTGACATTTTCTCATGGAGGTGGTTGCACAACATGCTCCAGAGCTGGTAGAACCTACAGTCACCCCAATATTAGGAATCTCATTGTTTTCTTTGGAAAATCATTCTTGCCCACCATATAGAATACCACCTGACCATGCAAGAGAAAAAAAACCCCACAAGCAACATAAAAATTCCACTGAAACCCTTCACAAGGACGTGGGAGTATTTCCTACCCCGGAGACTGTACGCAGTCTAAATGCAAGAGCTAAACGCACACACTAAACGCAAGAGCTTCCACCCTTTTCCAGTGCTTTCACTTGAAAGGAAAATCACGAGCTCCAGGAGAGCCAGCTCATTCTACAAATGAGCTTCCCACGGATCTCCTTGCTGTTACATGTTCATCTGTTCTCATCCTCAGGTGACAAATTAGGAAACACCTGGCTTGGATGGCCTAATTCTCACAGCACCAAGATAAGAACAAGTATTTATAACTCTCAGGGGAAAGGAGGACGGTTTGCATGACTTGCTGGCAGCCTGATTCAGTGGCAGGGCCAGGATTATGTTTTAGGAGTCCTCCACCCCCACGTTCATGGTCAACTTACCAGCATGGGCATCGTAAGGATTGTTGTCTCAAACCATGCTGGAGAATAATGGTGCAACACAGCTTTCCATGTTGTTATAATTCACCTTGTCTTTTCAGATTTATTTAGTACAGATTTATTAGGATCAGTAACACCACCTTTACCAAGAGCTTTCATTTGTTAGGCAATCAGTTCCCATCCTCTAAGGTTTTATCACAAGCATGGTCAGGTTTCTGGTTTGAGCCTGCAACAGAGTCCTTTATTTCAGATCCTGAAGTTTTAGTGCCTTTCAGGACTAAAAGCTATGAAACAGCAAAACAGACAGAGAATCAAACCTTCTCTGTCTTCATGGAACGAAGGAAATCCTCAACGCCAGCCAAGCTTTTAGGAGATACCAGGATTACAAAATTGTTTTGGTTGGAAGAGACCTTTAAGATCGTTGAGTCCAACCATTCCCCTAGCACTGCCAGGTCCCCACTGGACACTGAGAGGGACCCGCCTCCCTTATCCTGTGGCTTTGCAACCCCTCCAGACGTAGAGATTCTATCACTGTCTTGGGTGGCCTGAACAAGGAGTAGACAACCCTTTTGATAAGAAATTGTTCCTCAAGGCCAACCTAAACCTCTCCTGGCACAATTTGAGGCTGTTTGCTCTCATTCTGTCACTGGAGAAGGCTTGAGCTCCATTTTCTCCAGGCTAAACCGCTCCCACTTTCCTCAGTTGCTCCTCAGAGCACATAAGCTTAGACCTAGCTCTAGATGTCCATGGAACATGGGAACTACTTAAAAGGCTTTAAGGTTGTGGAGTCTCCTTCTCTGGAGACATTTAAAACCCACCTGGATATGTTCCTGTGCGACTTGGTCTAGGTGATCC
>JAOXOE010019193.1:0-23199 GCA_028565055.1 Phoeniculus purpureus
CGGCCTTTTTTACGAGCGGTTGGGTATTTCGCTAAGCCTTTAAAGAAGTTGTTATAAGCATCACCCAACTGCATGATGGCCAGTTGCGGCGCACATTTGGTCACCTCCATCATATAAGGGAATAAATCGCGCTTAATGGCGTTCAATTCGCGTCTGAGCTTCGCCTGTGAGGGCTTGTTCAACTTTTTGGTATCAATCTCAATACCAGCGGCCAAACATGCATCACGGTACGCCTTATCATCGCTATACTGCCGTTGCCACTCATATAAAGCCCAGTTATAGGCTTTTCTCGCAACCCCACAAGCACGAGCAAAGTGGTTTGCCTGTACCTTGTTTGGTTTGAGTTCAATGATATGACCACGGATCATAATGCTTTTTTAACCGCCTCTATTAATTGATATAGAAATTACTTATTTTGATTATAAATGGTTAGGATTGGATATATTTTAGGTAACTGTTATTGAACCCCTTAAAGTGTGGTTGGTTGTTATTTGCTTATAGGTTTATTATCTCAAGAATCCATTCACAGTAAATAATTGAAAGAATTGACAGTAAAAAACCCTGCAAAATAGTAGCGCCATTCCACTATTTTTAGTAGCTAAAATAATACGTTTAGGTGCTTTTTAGCAAAAAATAGACTGGCTGTTCTTCGTTTATTGATTGAAATACGTTGACATAAGTATTATAATACTTGCAAATAAAGAGGACTTAGAGGGTAATAAAAACCACTCTCTATGGAGGATTTTTTGAAGAACTGCTATAGTTCGTTTTTTAAAACAACCAATAAACATTCATTTATATAAAGGCTAGAAAAGCATGACTAACACCACAACAGTAAGCCATACATCAGGCGCAATCCCAATCACACCGATTGTTTCAAAAGATAAGCCTTGGATGAATGCGTATGAGCGTTTTGGTATAGACCCCACTATTACAATGCCAGCCAGTAATACTTCACTGCTTGAGATCTTCGATCGAAACTTTGATTTGTTCACGAACAAAAAAGCCTTTACCTGCATGGATACATCAATCACTTATGCTCAGGTTGATTTGTATAGCAAACAAGTAGCGGCCTACCTACAGTCACTAGGCCTTGTAAAGGGCGATAAGGTATGTGTGATGATGCCTAATGTCTTACAGTACCCTGTAGTAGCTGTCGCTGTTCTTAGAGCAGGTTTGACGCTTGTTAATGCTAATCCAATGTATACAAGTGATGAGCTTCAACATCAGCTAAAAGACAGCGGTGCTAAAGCAATATTTATTATTGAAAACTTTGCTAAAACATTTGAAGATGTTGAAGATAAGGGTGATGTAGAACACGTCATTCTATGTAAAATTGGTGACATGCTTGGTGCTATTAAAGGTTCTGTTATTAACCTAGCTGCACGTTATATCAAGAAAATGATCCCTGACTACAATTTGTCTAGCACTATTGGTTTTAAAGAAGTCCTTAATTCTGTATCAGCAGATAAGTATGTGCGCCCCAATCTTGGACTGGGTGATATTGCGTTGTTGCAGTACACAGGCGGTACGACAGGCGTTTCTAAGGGTGCAATGCTTAGTCATGGCAACTTGATTGCAAATACGTTGCAAATCCGAAACTTAATGGATAGTGGTTTTGATAACCATGTGGATGCTAAAGAGATTATTTTGACTGCCCTACCTTTGTATCACGTATTTTCTTTTATGATTTGCTGTATACAGGGTATGTATCGCGGCGGTGAAATGTTGCTTATCCCAAACCCAAGAGATATTGATGGGCTTATCAAAGAAATGATTAAGCGTAAGCCTACGTTTATCCCATCTGTAAACACTCTCTTTAACGCCCTTGTGAGTAATAAGAATTTTACTAAGGTCGATTTCTCCTCTTTAAAGTGCTCTATCGGTGGTGGTATGGCTGTATTGCCTAGCGTTGCTGAAAAGTGGCATGAAATAACAGGCCTTCCTATTGTAGAGGGTTATGGCCTATCTGAGACCTCTCCAGTCGCTTCTATTAACCCTGTTACTATATCTGAGTACACTGGTAAGATTGGTATCCCTGCTGCCAGTACAGACATTGTTTTGATTAACGAAAACGGCAAGCAGGTCCAAGTCGGTGATCGTGGTGAGATTTGTATTAAAGGCCCACAGGTGATGGTTGGTTACTACAACCAGCCTCAAGAAACCGCTGATAGCTTTACAGATGATGGATACTTAAAAACTGGTGATATTGGCGTATTCGAGCCAAATGGCTTTCTTAGCTTGGTCGATCGTAAAAAAGACATGATACTGGTGTCAGGATTTAACGTATACCCTAATGAAGTTGAAGCTGTGATAAGTCAGCATCCAGCTGTATTAGAGTGTGGCGTTATTGGCATTCCTCATGAAATGCGCGGTGAAGATCCTAAAGCATTCGTGGTCAAAAAAGGCTTCGTAACTGAGCTTGAGCTTATGGAATTTGCCAAGACCAAACTCACAGGCTACAAACGCCCTCGTTATATTGAATTTGTCGATGAACTGCCAAAATCTAATGTTGGTAAAATCTTACGCAAAGAATTGCGTAAACTTGAAGGTTTAGATTAATCTAAGTCAATAATTCATCTAAAAAGGCTGCGAAAGCGGTCTTTTTTATTCATTTTTTTTGAGTACTCTTATCTTGAGTTATAGCTATAAACCATACTTTAATGATATTTGTTGCGCGGAAGTTTGTTAATCTCAATGATTTACGGCACATTCCTCTATTCTTAGTAGTTTCGGCGCCGAAAAAAGAGGCTCACGATTTTTCGTGAGCCTCTTTTATAATTCGCTAGGCTGTTCTACTGCTGTTCTTTTTCTAGCAACATGGCTTCTTCTAGTAACATTTTTTTCTTTCTTTTTGTCATCATAAGGCCGCTATCGCCAAGTGACTCTGCGGCCGCAAGCCCTGTAGATAAAACGCAAACACCTATACCAAAAACCAGTGTTTGACTGTATGCCCAAGCAGCTGCATACAATGGTGTTTGCGTGAAAATTAAAAACATTAAACTCAACACGATGAAAGCAATAAACAGTCGCTTAGATAGCTTCAATGCCTTTGCTTCCTTTTCTTGTCTTGTTGGTATCGACTTTTCCATGACTTCTATCCCTAGTACTGGTTGAATATAAAATTGCATTAAAAGGTTTTACTGGTAATGGTTGTTACCAGTTAAAACTTGCAATCTTTTTATCAACACTTTCTAGGCTGAGGTTGCCGCTACCAAAAACTGAGGACTTATTTAGATCAGCAGTTGATGCTTTGCTGCTTGTTGAGGCCTTGCTAGTATTACGAATGCTGCGACTAACATTGGTACCAGCTTTGGTTTTATGCTGGGTTTGTATCCCTTGAACTATTTGCATGAGTATAATTCCTGTATAGGTTGGTTGTATCAGTGGGTTCGCCCCGTCTGATATGTCCATTGTAGCTATTTGGACTCTACTGTAGCTAGCTAGAAACTCAGCAACGCGCCAGCAGTTGACGCTTGCGATACACACCCCTATTCTCAGTAGTTACGGGCACCAATCTTAAGACAAAAAAACAGGTCATACATTCGCTAATGTATGACCTTCATTGGAATCTTTAGATGAGTTATTTAGGCTGGCAAGCCTTGCATTTCCGCTAGTCTTCGTTTGGCTAAAATAATAGCGTTTTCTACACCACCTTTAACGTTGAATACCTTTTCGGTCTTTTTTGAAGCCAAGCCATCAATAGTAGACAGAATTATGTCATAGACATCGCTAAGCTCCCATGCCGTATAGGAATCCAGTTCTTGATCTAATAGACGTTTTATCTCATCATCGACATTTGGATATTGCTCATCTGCGTTATCCATTGGCGCCTCTATGCTAATGCCACAAAGCTCAATCGCCTTTAAGCGATCGATATACATGAAGCCTTTGCTTCTCGCGCAGAGGTCTGCCTTCTTATGTTGTGAAACACCATAACAGGCATAGTCTATTTCATCCTCAAAATCTCGTGACTCAAAGACAACTACTGGCCACCAAACAAAATCACTTTCCTTAAGACCTTTCTCATCAAAGTAAAGATCCACAACATCAGCAATCGTCACGCAGCCATTACTATGCAATCCAGACTTTGAATGAATATAGTTTTCTGGGATAGGCTCATCTACGCCAACCCATGTTGTCATGCTATTTTCACGGGGATTGTTCGCATCTTTAACTTGTTTGCATTCTACTAACAACCCCTCCGCTAGCAACTCCTTTTTAAGCCTTAACGACACTGGCGCTGCTAATTTGAATGGATTCTCATTATGGATTAACATTTAGCATTCCTTTTACATTGCTTTTGGTTAAGCGACAGCAAGAAGGTCTTTGCCTCTCAAGCTACCACAGTTTATTTTGGTATGGACCAGGTTTATCCCTTTTATGCAATCAAACAACGAATGAAGTAATGACTTCATGGGGATAATGGGCCACTCTGAGTAAACTCGATTGGTTGTTAATAATCCATTGATATCCCAGCCACCTAAAGACTCCGATGTATTCTCTGTGAACTCTTTGATATGGCCGTTTATTAGGGCTAAAAGATTAACATCTGAATAATCAATCAGGTTTCGAAAGCTAGGAAGGGAGTCTTTTTCAATGAGCATGTGCAGTTGCGATGGCTTATCACCTACTCTGCATGTACCCACAATAAGATCTATATCGAAAAGCTGCTTTAATATCTCTGGTAACCATACTTGTTCTTTTTCATCACCTCTTAAGGTTTCTTTTGAGAACTCTAAGACGATGTGGGCAATGCCTTTTCTGTTGTCGATATCTTTTGTACAAGCTGTTTTTGCATTAATCACAGCATGATCTATTTCTTTTTTTAACGCAGAGATATTGTTCTTTGTATGAGTGGTATTACCATCTATAGTTGTCACGGTGACATCAACAAACCCGCAAAAGGCATTATCACTGCTTCTGCTGGAGGTATCTATTTGCGACTTGGTGATACTGATATTCATACCATGAGCTTTAACTTCTCTCGCAATATCTTTCGAAACCATACTCTCAATATCTAAAGCCATTATTGTTTTGCCTTGTTGCTGATGAATGGCCAATATTCTAACACTAAATCGCTCGCAAACCCCTGATAACCTTAAATGGCGAACGTTATATATCGCGTGTCGGTTTTTTGGCCAGGTTTATTTTGAGTTGGCTTGTGACCCATGACTGCCCATGCATTTGCGGTATTGGCACGAAGCTTGTTAACTTTATTGATAATACTTTCAACCACTTCAAGAACGATATGGTTTTGCACCACGTAGCAATGATGGATAACTTCCCGCTTAACACCAGTAAAGTCATCATGATCGCATAGCGTCCGATAAGCGCCGTGGATATTTTTGATATTCATTTCAGGAAACTGTTTATGAATAAGGATGACAATAAGTTCCTTGTCGTCCATATCTTTAGTCTCAGCCACTTGTCTAAAACTCTCAATAAAGCTTTTACGCTGGCGAGTGAACAAGAAAAGCGTTCTTGCTGCATTCTCATAACCTCTGCTATTACTTAGAGGTTTACCTGAATAAACGCTATCACAAGCCTCATTAAAGTTCTCGGACCCGCCAAAGGATTCAATAATAGCTTTAGCCATTTCCTCGTAAATTGCATTTTTTGATAATAAAGCTAACGGTATTCTTCTTGGTGACATCATAAATAGCTCTCCGATGTATATAATTCATTCATTTTGCTTAACTGCAAGACTAAAGATTTACATGTGTGCTATTGGGTTTGTAAACCTTTAGCTTGGCTATCTATTAGATGTCACAGATCAAAATAGTAGTTATGAACCATAAATCCTTCGTTAAGATCTGACTCAAGATTATCCCATTCACAGTTATCACCTAACATATCGATAACTTCATCATTCGCACCTGCCTCACGGAGCTTGTGAATGACAAAATCTTTTGCTGATGAAAATCGCCCAATTAAATCATCTTTAGCGGCTTCTAGGGCGCCTTGTACGCCTTCGTCTAGTATTTGGTGATAATCAACATAAGCATTAAGAATCGCGCCGTCTTCATCTGACATTTGAAATAGAGACCATAGATCATCACTAATAAAGTTATCTTCAATAGACAATAAGCCCGTAACGTCTCGACCTGCTGACAGCTCAACTAGCACAATCTTGCCGTCTTCTTCGTTCAACGTATCAGTCGCATACTTTGCAGCGCTTTTTAAGAAATCAGATTTATCGGTGTAGTTGTTTAGTGTGAACCATTGGCCATTATCTGCATTGCTTTTAATGGCTTCTTCTGTTGACACAAATACTCGTACTTCGTTGCTATACTTTGTAAGTCCAGACATGAGCTGACTCTCCTTTGATGGTTATTAGTTCAAGTGGGTTATCCCTTCTTGTTGTTAATATTATAAACCTTCGAATCTTCATCAGTAAGACAATATGGCAGCTGTCCTATATTTTTTTATTTTCCTTAAAACCAAACCGCCATTTTTAGTAGTTAATCATCTACTGGAGCACTTTTGCTAGAACTGGACTGTTGCTTGCTAAATGACCTCTGGGAACTAAAACATCAATTTTATGGTTATCGATAGTGACTGTGGCATACTGCAAAAGCTCCACCTTGGCTAGTGAGTAGACTTCATTTTTTAACTCAATGCGATAGTTGTTATTGAACCCAAACGCGCTTTGAGTAAAGTCAGCAACCTTTCTTGCTCCTACTGGTAAGCAGCCTACCAAGCTCTCTAAAATAGCTCTATTAATATCATGCTCCCATACCGTATCTTCGATGATATGATCTACGCCACAAGTATTCCAAAGCACATTGATGGCATAAGGCTGATCATTCTCCTTACCATGCATATTTTCATTACTTTCATGCCAGCTCATGATATCCGCTGGTAAAAAGACCTTCGCCCCGCAATCGGTTGTTGCTATCATCAATTCCTCTGAATTGCGACAGCCCTCAAGCATATCTGGAGTGTATTTAAGAGTATTCGATATACCGTTAGTGAGGGTTTCTTTGCCCTCGCTAATGTCTTTCATTGTAGTCTTGGCAGGAACACAGCCATAATCAATTAAGTTTTTAAGCAGAGCCTCATCTGCATTATCTGCGCTGACGATGTTCTTTACCCAGTTGCCTTCGTTAATACTAGAGCTAACAAGCCAGCTTACTAAAAAATACTTCATTAGCGTTTCCTTACGTTTGCGTTAGCTAACTACATTTCATTAGCTCAATCGTCTCATAATCAGTGGTTAATATTAATTTATTATTAGAAATCTTATAGTCAAATGCCGTGATATGCTCACCATCTAAACTCTCATTTGCGTCAAAATCGGCATATAACGTTGATATCTTCCCTGCAATGTGTGTCGGGCTGTACTTACTATAAGAAACAGGGGTCTTGTATGAGATATCTTCCCAGTAGGTTAATACTTCAACCTGATGACCATTCTTGCTTACTTCAAAAAAGTAAGATGTATCTTGCTCACCGCCTGTCTTGCAAAGCTCTTTAAAGCCCGCTGTAGTGAGTTTCTCATCGCTTTCATGCAATCCTGCCCATTTGCCTACAAAAGCTTTAGGTAGTGGCTTAGTGGTTGTTGTGTGCGTGTTCTGAGCCATGCTGACAGTTGATGAAAGTAATGTAGCGATAGCCAAGCCAGTTAGTATTGAGATATTCTTTTTCATGGTGTAAATCCTTTGGGTAAATTTGTTTGTTATCAATGTTATTAACATTGTGTCTGATGTACCCATTATGCCAAATTATTCACCCCAACTATTCACCTTTCGATAAACGGTCGTAATCATACTAAAATTCTTTTGCACACACCCCCGTACCCAGCAGTTAAAGCCTATCGTTAATGTAGTCAGCAATGGTTTTTATTGCACTTTCTATAGAGTGACAAGATGTGGCGTAGTATCCTTCCTCATTGAGGAGTGCTAATAGCTCTACTTGTTCACCTGACAGCTTTTCTGAGGCGTCTCTTTTTAACTCAATTCTTAGACCTGCATAGCTTGGTGTCACAATATCAATACTAAGATCGGGGTAACCTGCTTTAACGCCCATCGCTTTAAATTTTTTGGCCTCAAAAAGATTTCTAGTTCCTCCGTTTGGCGTATGATGGGTGTAATCAAAAACCTTTTTGCCTTTATATGGTGCGCTTTTAGTCCATTCAATAATTGTTTTCTGTATGTCAGATTCATATAGACTGGGTAAATCTGAGCCAGTTTTTATTTTCGAAGGGATTGCCTTTAGGCGCTTTCCCTTGCCTCTCTTTCCTACTGCCATTCTTTATCCTTAAGACTGAGAGCGCTGAATACGATCTAACCATCGATTCTGCTTCAATACTAATTTACTTTTTATCAAGTGGGAGATCCCGCCTATCTAAAAAATCATTATAGAGTAAAAATGCATGTGTCAAATTCTAAAAGGAATAATGGATATGCACCTTTAGGTGCGCCAATGACCCAAATCCCTGTTTTCGGTAGTCTCTTAGTCAGATACCCAAATCCAAGAGGCTTTCCTTTAGGTATATATATTCAGTGCTATATTCACAATCAGGATCGTTGTGATTGCTATCGAAAAAATAATCATTATCTACCAGTGTATTTATGGCTTTCGCTAGATAAGCGTTGTTAGTAACAAGATTTGAGTGGTGTTTTGCTAAAAACCGTTGAGCAGCACTGTTATCGATAAGCTCTGTGATACCGTCATCATCAATAAATTCTTTTGCTATTTGCGCCAAATCTACTGCAAGAATGCATACCTGCTCTTTATTCTTAGCGTAAGCGCTACGATATGATGTCTCTGTAACTCCTGAGAAGAAATCTTCCCAAGAAATTTTGCCATCACGGCAGTAATTGAAGGCGTCTGTAAGTCCACGGTTTGCAAGCTCGTATTTGCTCCATGACATTACTTCTTGGTAGTAATTGAATATGTTGTTTAGCGCCTCAGTACTAAATTTCTCATCTAGTTTTAAGCCGCCAAAATCACAAAGAAAAGCCTTTAGCTGTGGAGAGATTTTTTCTGCCATAATCTTTATTCCTTTAAAATATTTGGTTGTTTTGATCAAGTGGGCTACCCCTTCTTGATAGGTTTATTATAGCCAGTATTGTAATGATTGTTTTTTGATTCAGATGAACGGTAAGTTTCTTAGCATGACTACCACTCATACGCTACTATCTTTAGAAAAAACCTGCCAATCCTCTTAGAACCAAACCAAATAAACCTATCATGACTAGGTTTTTCTTGGTAAATATATGCTTATTGCTCTAGTAAACTGATTGCAATCGCTGTCGCAGCAGCTTGCTGATCAATAATCAGCTGCTCTAGCTCTTTTTTAGCAGCAATCGCTTCATGATGGGCTTTAATGATTTCTTTTTGCTTCTTAATTGACGGTATAACCACAGCGGTATGTTCAACCACAGGGCGTGTGAGACTGACGGACTTTTCACCTTTTGCTTGTTTCTTGAAGTAACTTTGCGTAGGCTCTTGAGCCAACCACCATGTTAGATATTCAGGTAGGATATCTTTGTTGTCGGCATGTGGTCTTAAGATAAAGATATATGGAGCTGTTACTAGGCTATTTTCAGCTTCGTTAATAGAGGTGTCAACAAAAGCAACTTCGTTATTTACTCCTTTGGTTTGAAGTAAGGTGTCACCGTGTTCAATAAAACGAGGCTTGGCTTTTCCTGTAAGCTCAATCGATGTACAGTCATTCCAATCAATGCTATGACTTCCCATGTCGCGCATTTGCACTAAGCCGACACCTGTGCCATCTACCTTGTGGATATGCCCACGCAAAGAGCGCCCTGCGTTGATTGTACATACATCTTTCAATTTAACTACTTTGGCTTTACTGCTCATGATTTTTATTCCTATAAATGGGTTATTTAATATTGATTATCTAGTTGATATGTCTATTATATCGATAATTGCACCGCTTCGGTTCTGCATTAAATTATAAGTTATTTACAAGCCGAAACCTGGTGTACATAGCACTGTTTTTAGTAGCTTAAAGCGTTCTGATATCAGATGTGATAAAAGCCCCGTTGATATACAAATCGCCATCAGAGATTAAGACAGTTTCAGCATTATCTAGTCTGATATCGAGCGCACCTTGCGATTGATCTTTGATTAGAGATAATAAGCTTAAGCCATGCCAATCTGTATCAGGGTTGTTATTTTTACTTTGGCTTTTTAGAACATCAATCCTTGTATCAATATCTAATTCCTCTATTCCTTTACCGCCCACGCGAGTAAGTAGACGCTCCATTTCGCCGTATCTATCATGTATGGCTAACATGACCTTCGTGCTTAAATCTTTGATAGTATCAATAGGCATTTCAGCCAGATCTTTGTGAGAAATGCTTGATAAGTCTTTCTCTCCGCAAATCTCTAGTCCTATATTTAGCTTTTGGTTAAAGAAAATGAGCTTATGCATAATCTTACAAGTGATTAGGTTGCTGTAGATAATATGAAGGTTTGGTAGCACTTTATAGTGCTGTGCACGTTGCCAAAATTCTTCATTTATACTTTCCTGATTTAAGCCCAAGAAAGGAACGAGCTTTTCCCACTGCTGCAACTGTTCTGTCGTCTTTAAAATAGTCATAAGATTATCCCTTTACTGGTTTGTTTGGTGTCAGATCGGCTATCCCGTCTCGATGTGTTTATTATAGCAAATATTACATCTTACAAATTCTGCAATAAAATAAAATGATAGGCAGTCACTAGAAGTGCTATAGCATTCCCCTGTCTTTAGTAGTCAACGCAAAAAAAAGACCTCTAAATATTTAGAGGTCTTGAACGGAATGCGCCAAATCATATTGTGTTATATAAAATATAATAACCATCGTCTAAATCATACCCTTCACCAAAGAACAGACCATCGCTATTCTTTAATATTTTGATAGCATTAGCGATGCCTTCTTTTTCATTCGTTTGATCGCCATCAATCCCCAATAAGTGCAGTACGTCTTTTGCAGGTTTTTCATACCAAGATTTGATGATTTCTGGTAGCTGCTGGATCATCTCTTTAACTGTAAAGCCTAGCTCTATAAGTAGGTCAAAAAGATGGTTGAATGCGGTTTCGCTAAATGATTTCTTTTCCTTGGCGGCTAAAACCCTGCTTTCTTCTATGAAGAATTTTTGCGCTAGTGTCTCCTCTGTGCTGCCGCCACCTAAAAAAGAACCTGACTTGCTGTAGATGCCCTCATCGAAAAAATCTATTGGACTAAGACTAAAATTCATTAACTCGGTGCTGCTCATGGCGGTATTCCCGATGATTTGAGGTAAAATTCAGATAAAAAAAGAGCGTCATAATAATGCGCTCCATAGCTATCATAATAAAATAATTAACAGAAACAATATTAGCGTAATTTATTACTAATAAGTACACAAAAATAAACAGATAATAATTATTATTTATGAATTATAAGATAAATATGCAAAAAAAACGAATAAAAAAGGCATACCTAGAATGAACCAATATGCCTTTAGGTGAACCAAAATAATTATGCCGCACTAACTTTTGTTTCGTCTTCGTTTTTTGTATCTTCTTGCATTGCTTTATACTCAGCCATTAGTGTATCAAGCTGTTTGTTTGCTTTTTCCATTTGTAGTTGAATCTGATTGGCTTCTTTGCTGCATTCATTGGCTTCCGTTTCTTCACCAATATTTGAATGCTGTTGAGCAATCATGCGCAAACTTTTAATTTTATGGCGCATCGGTTCAACTTGAGAGATAAGGGTATTGATTTTAGCTTGTAAGTTTTTCATTAATATTCCTGATTTAATTGGGATTGTTAAGTTGGGATTGGTCACTATATGGCGTGTGGATAATGCCAGTATTACTTTAGGTTATCAACTAAAAATGCGGTATGCCAAAGTAAATACTTAGACATACCTATTACTTCTTATTGGATATTTGCAGTAAAGCCTATGTCCATGCTCTCACTGAAAGCAATGAAATTTCGGCAAAAATCCTCTACACAAATATCCACTAGCAATGCAATTAACGCGCCACGTTTTTTTGAAACCTGACCTTTGCTGTTTGGTCTTTCGTTAAAAACTGACGCAAGCTCATTTGGCTCTAAATCAGATATACGATCAAAGACTTTTTTTAGTAAAAAATCTTCTTCATTAATGCTCGATACTGCTGCACAAGCCCAATGAATAAGAACTTCGTTAGCAAAGTAAAACGGTACTGCACTGCCACGAGTAAAAGAGCAATCAACATCATCCAAACCACGTTTGGCAATTTTCTTATGTAAGGCTAAAAACTCTGTTTCGCCTCCTAAGCCTTCGATGATTGCATAACCAAGATTTCTGGTTGTTGTATCAAACCTTTCATCTGAGTGGTTTTCATCATCTGTTAGAGTATTAATAAACATTTCTAACATTGGATTGTTGATTTCTACTGACTGCTCTTTTGTAACGACCGTTGATGTGGTCATAAAACCTCTCTTTTAAAACTTCATTAGACCTTTCGGTCATGCCTAAGAATTAGGCACATATTGTATTCTCCTTCTCTGTTTCGTCTTGATGTGTCTATTATAAGCGATATTAATTCTACTGACTTCTATAATAAATAAGAGGTATGCATTAGATAGTAAGCTGAGTAACCACACCCCTATTTTTAGTAGCTGAGGCACACGTCAAGAGACCGCAAGCACTCCTCAATAGCAGCTACAATCTCTTTTTCATTACTATTCATTGCTACCGTGCGACATACATGCTCGTTAATGTAGTCGTCATCATCTTTATTAATTGATGGCGGTAAATCGCCACAGTAAAATGTGTCTGTGTTAGTTGGTTGTGTGAGTTCGGCTCCATTGAAGAATAAAGCCACATTCACTCTGTCGGGATCGGTGTTAATACAGTATCTTTTTTTGTCCAACCACTGCATTGGTTTTTCTTTTGTTTTTCTTGTTACACCCGCTACTAATACTTCAAAATCTACCACGGCCTTATCTACATTAATTTTGTCATCTGAGTATGAGAGACTGGTTGTTGGTACGCTAAAAAGCATTAAAACATCTATCAGCTCGTTACCATCATCAATACTACCAACAACCTCACACTCTACGCCGCCGCCATTCTGATACAGGTGGTCGCGTGTTAGTTTGAGGTCATCAAAATCCTCACAAATCATTGAAACAAGCGTCTTTTGCGTTCCATTAGTCATAATAATCTCTCTTTTTTAGTTTAGGGCTGCTTTTAGTGAGACATTTCAGCCTCAAATAAATCTAAAGTGTTGCTAGCGCATTTTGTTGTTGTAAATAATGACAAATTATTGGTCAGTAACTCATAAGCGTCTTGAATATCAGTTCTAGCCTCGCCTAATTTAAAGCTGCCATGATCGCAACCATTTGTGCCACTTATAAGGATTTTTTCACAATCTTTTAATCTAGCAGCTCTGACAATTTCCAAGCCTGATATATGCGAGATCTCAACGCTCCAAGGCTTAATAACAGCATTAAACGCAGTGATATTATTTTTATAAGTCGCTGTTCTTAATTGCTGGCTACTTAAGACAGCATTCACGCTGAACATCAGCTCTTTGAATGCATTTATAGCGTCTTCACTGATATTTTCTCGCTTATTGTACTGAGTGATATCATGGTACCCATCGGTAATAACGCCTGTAATGCCAAAGTAAACAACTTTGCGACTGTAGTTCCCGCTCATAATAGTGGCGTTTACGGTCTTCATCCCGCTATCGCTTACGCCAACTTCTATTGTTAAGAAGGCTCCTTTTGGGGCACTATTGCTAATGGCTTTCATTAGATTGTCGGTGCTAATAGTCAGTGAGTTCATAGTTTTATTCCCTTTAAAATATATGGTTGTCTAGCAGATATAGCTATTATCTCAAAAACATACCGTGTTCAAACTAGCTCTAAGACCAATGGCGCCTTAAGTAATAAAAGCCTTTTAGCACACCCCTATTTTCAGTAGTCAACGCATAAGATTAGCTAGGCCGCCAAAGTTATACCGCAAATGGCTGGCGACTCTTTTTTTCGATATAGCAGGTCAAGCTAAGCAGTGTTCGATAATCGGTTGAACAACCTAAATCTTTGGCAACTTTAGTAATACGCTCTTTGTTGTCATCAACAAAATTGATGAGATCGCAACTACAGGTGATTCTCGCGCCAGCATTGCGAAGTTTAGGGCTGTTAGCGGCTTTATATGCTTGATCAAAAGAGTCGCCACCCATATCCTGCCAAACAACGTGACCAATACTGTCTAAGTTGAGGATATTGTTTTCCTGCCCATCCTTTTTATGCTGGCACATCGCTAATCTCCATAATTATTAATTGGGCTACAGTTTTGATGTAGCCGCTAGATTGAGGTTTGTGAGCTGTTAGTAACGTACTAGGTAGCTCATTTCTTTATAAGTGTTTGAAACCACTGTACTTAACATAAGATGGCTTTCGGTTTTGTTAGAAAATACAATATGCGCTCTAAAAGACGGACCGCTATTACGATTTTCGCTTTCATTGATATCGACCACTACGCCTAATACGCCTTTGAATACAACTACCGAACCAATCTTGATATCATTTTTCGTTGCTACTGTTTTTTGGTAGCTGCGCGTCTCAATATCACTCAAAGCTTTATTGATCAAATGCTCATAACTGCTGTAATCTTTACAGACTTTTTGAACCGCTGTTAATTCACCATCAAGGGCTTGATAAGATTTACGACCTGAACATGAGCGACCATATTTTTCCTGATACTGATCATTTGTCATGATAATGCCTTGCGGATCATAATTATCGTCAAAAATCCCTAGTACATCATCGTTGAAAATATCTTCCAAGCTATTAAAGGTCTTTTCAGCCGTATCGGTATTATTTAAACTATCGGTGGTTGCCATAATTTGTATCCCTGTAGAGGTAGTTAAGTTATCAACTGGGCTAACCCCGTGTTGATGTGTCTATTATATCGAGTCTTGCAACTTACTAATTCTGCGATAGATGAGCGGTCAGTATTTCTATTTAAACCTCCAGGCCATTCCCCTATTTTTAGTAGTTAGGTTGCTTTCGAATGCCGAAACAAAAAAATACAGCACCACGTTTTTTGGGTGCTGTATTGGTAGGCGATGAAGCACTCGCCGTTTTAGGAGCGAGAAATTTTTGCGCAGTGTTATTAAAAACAAGAAGCAATATGGTCGTTATATTCTTTGATATTACGATATTCTTCAAGGGCATGAATAACCACATCTTCAATGAAACCGCAGATTATTTTGTCCGTTAGTTTTTGCATGGGGACGCTTATTACACTTTTATTGTTTGTGATTGTTTCATGTAATAAGGTAAGTTCTTCTGTAGATGCTTCATTTTGCGCGAGAAATGACAGATATCGAATAGGATTGTTATTATACGAATCGTTCACGATATTTTCATAAACTTGTATTAATGCTTCTTTGTTTCCATTGTAGATATGCAATAGCTTCGTTTCATTCTCAAGCCCAGCGTAAGGGTTATTATCAAAACTGGAGTGTTTGACGTTCAGATTGATAAATCCATCTTCCTTATTGTAACTATCAACACTGTTTATTAATGCCAAAGCAACTTTAGCGGCATTCTCGCTGATTACTGGGGCACTGAGGCCGTTATAGACATTGTGGCGCCAAAAATAACTACCAATGCCCTTGGTACTTGCAGGGATTGTATTGTCTGTTTTTATTGGGGTTTCTATTTCCATTATTTCATACTCCTGCCAGTTCGGAATCACTATGATGTTGGTCGTAGATCTTACAATAAAGAGCCGCAAGGTTTTCCCCTACAAATCGAGTCATACGAGTTGCAAAAGATTCGTAGTAATGATTTTTGGTGCCATCACCATGCAATAAGATTGCTATATCATCAATACTGATGTGTTTTAAGTCATCAGCATCTTCTGTTAATACCATAATATAACCTATAAGCGATTCATGTCCTGCTTCATTGGTATATCGCGTAAACCATTCTACTAACTCTTTTTGGTTGTCTTTGTAAAAAGACACCATGTCTTCGGGGTATACGACACCATCCATCGCTCCGTTACTATTTCGCTTATTTAAAAACTCGACTGCCTGTCTTTTGAAGTCGTATATATTTGCAGTTTCAAAATAGGCTTTTGATAGCGGTGAATTAATTTCATAAGGAGAATCTGACTCAATTTCTTTAATGAAGTCATTGGTAATCATCAATAATACTCTATTGCGATCTAAACGTTTTTTCTCACTTTCTGTTTGCATAACTGGCTCCATTGATGTTTTGGGCGGTGGGTTGTCCCATCTCACACCTGATTGTTGTGTTGAAGACTTTGGTTGTTCCTTGTTCGCTATTTGATAAAGCTCATGCTTTAGGTACAATTTACCATTCATCAGTGAAATGAGAGATCCGTCATTTCTGCGAACAAAAGGAACGGTTTCATGCATAACAAAATCAATGTTATCCCAGCCTAAAAGCTCTTTAACAGCAATGATTCGGCTCATTGCAGTTGCATTAGTAAATCGCATGTAAAATTCATATTCACTGCCATCCTCGCTTGGTTCAAGCAGCATAATTATACGCCCATTCATGGTTGCAATAATTTCGCCTTCTTCTTTTTTGACGGTCACATTACTGACAAGTTTTGAGTAACCCTCAATAAATCGACCTTCGTTATTAATAAAACTGAGAATTACATCAGCAAATTTTTCAGAAGAATTTCTTTTGGATTTACACATAATCTTAATCCTATGGATGTATTGGTGAGTAAAGTTGCATTACTTTAAGAGCTTAGAGGAAAATCGGCATTACTACGACTGGGTTGCTTCCTCAACAAGGGAGTAAAAATCCCCCTCAACAAACTCAAGCCAACCCTCGCGCCAATCAGAGGAGTCATAATCCTGCCACATCTCACTACGATCACGATTTATCTCTTTTAGCACTTCTTCAATAGACCAGTTTTCAACAGCCCTTGTTTCTAAATTTAATACCCTTACCATGATGGTTCCTTTATGTGAGTTGCGTCTTGATGGGTTTATTATAAGCGATTATGCGCCTTGCTAATTCCGCATAGGACAAGCCGTAACTCCTCGCCAGCCCCCTATACCAGCACACCCCTATTTTTAGTAGTTAAAGTGGCACCTGAAACCAAAAAAAAGACACCCTAATTAATAAAGGTGTCTTGGGCGGTTAGGTAGATTGACTATTGCTCACTGCTCTTATTATCAACAAACATTTTGTAATAACGAGCGGCTTCTTGTGCTACAGCCAGTGCAGCTGCCTGGGCTACTAACCCGTGATTTTCTGATGTGGTGTCAGTAAGCGCTATTCGCACTTGGTTGGCAGTTAAGGTGTTATCCAAAAAGTTCCACTTAGAGATTAGTTCTGCCTCGTCCTCATAACCTTCTTCATCAGCTACAAGAGAGAAAAACATCAAGATGTCATCACGATTTTTGTTATAAAACTTCACCACTTCTGCTTTATCTCGCCAGCCGTTTATATTGGTTGTGTCATTACAAGCATATTGCCAAGTCTCTAAAAAAGCCTTCTCACCACCGTACTGTTCGATACTTGCCTCAGCCAAACCATCACCAAGATTTCCCGTATGATCGCCTTTTTTATTGAGGTTTAAGAAGTTTTGAATATCAGTGCTGTATGTCATTTGGTGAACCCTCGGTTTTGTTGATTTGTGAGTAATGGTGTACCCGTCTTGATGGGTCTATTGTCTCAAAAATATGGAGCATCTAGGATCAGGGTTTCTGACACGCACAGTATCAGTCCCACTAAACGCCGCAAGACGCCATTCTTAGTAGTCACAAGAGGATTGTTCGGCTAATAATGGAAACTGAATATAAGAGAATGACGAGGATGGTTGCTGGTTAGTAATAATACGCCACTTTGCATGACGTATTGATTTGCTGAAAGTAACGAGGTTTGACTAACTGACTCCCCAAAACTTAGAGTAAACATTACCGCTTAACACAGTAGGGATGACTACGGTTCTAATATAAAGCGCTCTTGTTAGGATGATGCTAACTCCCATGATACAAACAAACTGAGTCTCATACGGGTTGATAGTACTACCCATAAGTTTATGAGCTAAAAGCAACATAATCAAAGCCAGTATGGTGGCTATCGAGCAAATATTAAGAGATTGTAGGTAAAGACTTTTCATTTCTTTCTTTAGCATTTGAATACCTGATACATCGATTGAGGTGTGTCTTTGTTTGTTCACGCGAATTTTACTACCCAGTTATTCTTTATTCAAACGGATAGTGTCTACTTATTCATATTTCCGACAGACGGTTGTTTGGCTGGGACAGATACCAAAGAAAAGCAACATTAAGGTATCAATCGTTACCAATGGGCAGCGCCTTGTCATAGCTATCAATGTAGCGATTATGAATCTTAATCATGTTTTTAATCCCATTTATGTCTAAATCATCATGGCCTAAATATAAAGGCGCATTTTGTTCCTCTTTAGTGCGCCGCTCTTTCCTTTCCTTGCTCTCTGGTGTATTGGCCGCTAAGGATCTTACGAACGATTTAACATGCTCAATTTGAGCGTCAAGCATCTCCTTCTCGCTCGTTAATGCCACTTTCTCTCTAGCGTCAATTAACTGCATCAGGGTTCCTGAGACTATATTTTGGGCAGCAACTCGCTTCTCGATGTCTTTAAACTCAAGTTCATGAAAGTCAGAAAAATCGGCCAATGGTAATGTTGTTTTCTTTGTTAGGGTTAATAGGTCTTCATCGAGAGTGATAAGCTTTTCATCAATCAGTCTTTGCTTTTTGATCTCTGCTACTTCAATTTTCATTTGCGCGGTCTTAATGCATCGGATGGTTTCATGAATGATGAGCATTTTTTCATGTAACTCTAAAGCTTCCTGCCGAATTTTTGGCGCGGCCTCATTAAGATAAACAGCCGTAGCTGCTTCAACCTTTTTATTGTTTTTACTAAAAAATCTCTTAGTCGTTTCAATCGTTGTTGGTACAAAATAATTAATTACATGCTCAATTATTTCGATTTCATCCTTTGTTTTGGCTGATATATTATTGTTTTTGGCAATAAGGTCGTTAATGTCTACTGCTGCCTTAGCACTGAGCACATATAGAGATTTAATCAAGTCATCGCCTGGGTTTTTCTCTTTGGTTTTATAGTAAATAACACTCTGGTTGTTTAGCATCCTATTTACCATATCTATTGAGTAAGTCATATTGACGCAATCTGGAGCATTACGATTGCTATTTGTTATGACTTTATATATAGATTTAAAGCTAAGGGCTGTACCAGCAAGCCAGCATAATGAGAAATGTGCGGTGATAAGTATTGCCGTTAAAGAGAGGTCGCTAACAAAGACAAAGAACACAAATGCTTGCAGCCCTCCTAAAAAAGCCGCTCTTAAGTTAAAGAAAGCTGAGGGGCTAAGTATAGGCGTAAGATAAGTATCGATCGCTGGGTAATAGTAATGGGTTTGAGGTAACGACATGCTGGCAAGTCGTGGCAAAACCCTAGATTCCCTAGATAATGACTTATCTAGTGTCTGATAATCATCTATGCCTATATCTACTCCTTCTTCCGATATGATCATGGATGCGATATTGAGAACGAAGATTATCATAACTAGACTGAGGAATAAGGCGGCGCCAAGCGAGATGTCTCCATAGCTCTTGTAGGCTCCTGCACCAAAAACCATTAGGCTGATAACGCTAACAGCAATCGTATAGGTTATGCTTTTATGGACAGGTGCTAATCTTTCAATAGGCTTTGATTTGCTCATTTTGTATTCATCCTTCTTTGTTTCTCTATGGGCAACCCATAAAAAATATTGCTTATCAATGATCTTGCTAGGCTAAAGGCTCATATATAATGATATTAACATCGCTCAAGTCATGCAGCACCTTAACAATACGAGGTTTGACATCTTGCCAGCGCAAACCACCAAGCCCAGCTCCAAGTGGCGGTATAGCGATGGACTTAATATTGTTATCAATAATGAAACGGCGTAGGTCTATAAGACCTGTATCAATCCATTCCATTTGAGAGTAGCCCCGCCAATGCTGCTTAGTTGGAAAATTAACAATCCACTTTGCCCCTGATGTCGCCTCGGTGCTGGTAATAAACATCTTACCTGTTTGCACATGGCCCGCCTTACAAGCAGCTGCGTATTCTTGCATATTTTTAGGAAAGCGTTGTTTGAACATCAAAGCAATGCCCTTGCCCATCACACCTACTGTATTTACGGCATTTACCAATACTTCAACTTCGGCATCTAATAAATTGCCCTGGGTATAAGTAATCATAAGAATGTCCTATTAATATTTTTATTTATTCTGCTTTGGTTTTGTTGTTGGTGTAAGCCTAACAGGAGACTGTTCTCACTGCTGTTTTGCTGGCTTGTATGTACGCGCCCTCATTAACAAGCATGGCACTCAACCATCCTGTGTGAAAGCAACCGCTGTCTATAATGATATTCTTATCTGATAGCTTAAGAATATTGCCACTTACTTGCGCTGTATGGCCGCTTACAATGGTTTTGCCTGAAATGTGCGTATAGTCATGCTTTTTATCTAAACGCCCTGCTCTGCGCCACGTCAGCTCTATCTCGTCCTGCTCCTCAATAGGTTTGTCAGGTAAAGGGGTGGCATGAGTGAATATGTGGGTGTCTGTGATGTAGCACAAAGGCATCTTATTGATTAAATCTAGGTGCTTTTGCATACTGGCTGGCACGTAGGTCTCATTAATATGCTCTGACAGTAAGTCATCAGCACTAAACATGTAAGAGTCTAGTGTGGCTCTCCCACCATTTCTCAGCCAGAATTTAGCACAATCAATACGGTCTGTAGTACTGTGCTCGAAATTAAAGGCTTCACGCATCATGGCTTCGTGATTGCCCAGTAATGTAATAACCTTGCACTGCTGCTTAAGAACCATAATGGTATCTAAGACAGCTTTGGAGTCTGGCCCTCTGTCGATATAATCTGCGAGAAAGACAATGGTATCTGTAGCGGTCGGTTTTATATGCTTGATAAGCACATCCAGCTCATCAAAGCAGCCATGAATGTCGCCAATTGCAATAAGGCGACTTGCTGGCTTGTTGGCGCTACTAATGGAGTCTTTGATGATCATTAATTACAGTCCTATTGTCTTGGGGTTTTATTGATTGTCGGTGGCTTCTTCAAATGCTCTGCTGATGTTATCCAAACAGTTGCATATAGCAATATTTCGGATTGAAGACTGAATGTCTACTAATGAGTCTTCACTATTACTGCCAAATAGCGCATCTGCAACTTGGTCTAGTGAGTAGCCACGGCCATAACACAGACTGGCAACTTTCTGAACGGCTGAGTCTTCACCAATGCGATATGCTGATTCCGCGCAATGATCAAGCACCATTGATTTATGATTGTCATAAAAATCGTTTACTTCATCAGCTGTTTCAAAAACCTTCATTAGCGTTAAGCTGCCATTGGTGTTGATATGTTTGTAGCTAGCTAGAAAAACGTCTTCGCCGCCAATGGTTTCAATAAGATCGGTAATTAATTGGGGGTCCATGCCATCGAGATACTGGACGGTAGATTCGTTGATAAATTTTTCTACTGATGACTGATTAATACTCATGATTTTAGTCCTTTAGTTTTTGGATGTTACTTTAGTGGTTTGATTTAAAGCCTTATAGCGATCTGCTAACGTATTTATAGCAAGCTGTACAATAATGCCTGTTATGAGAGCGTGTTCAGCGCTAGGATGGTCGCTTTTCGGCTCATGTAGCGCGGCTGCGGTTGCGTCACGGTTGTAGAAATGGGCGCTCATTTCTTTGTCTATATAATCGAAACCACTTGAAAATCCCTTTTTACGAGCGTGTTGAGCCATGAAAAACAGAAGGTCTGCTTTGTTCTCGTGGTAAAAAAATATCGCCTGTACCCCTGAAAAACCCCACGTCTCTGAGTTTACTACTGCACAATCGTTGCTGAAATATTCAATAAAATGGTGCTCACCACTCATCTGTTTAATCAGTTCGCGGCAAAGTGGTTTTGATAAGCCCATGCTTGAATCATTTATGGCGGCCACTAAGTTGTCTTGCTGCTTTGACATGATTACTCCTAAAAGCTTTGTAATTCGTGTTAGGCGGGTTATCCCGTCTTGATGGGTCTATTATAAACAATTACACGTTTTGATGGTCGCAAAACAGATAAACGGCAGTACTACCCAAAACCTCATCCAGCACACCGCTATTTTTAGTAGTTAATTTAGGGGGATTTTGAGAGAAATTGATTTTTCGTGCATAAAATCGATTATATTTAGCAGATCGTGCATAAAATCGATTAAGTAGATCCAAGTTATCTAAAAAAAGACGCCGTTCCAAAAATCTTACTCAAACCTAATCAATGCTAACTATTAGATAGGTTTGATGTTTTCTTTCTGCTTCATTGTCACGCGCTACTTCTCGTTTGAGACTTAGACTGACCACGACTCCACAGACTTTTTTAATTGGCGATGGAACTCACCGTCCAATAAAACAGGGTTATGCGGTTGTTAAAACAACCGTTGCGTTATTTAAAATATTGATACTAGCATTAAGGTCACGGTCATGAGAAACCTGACACTCAGGACAGATCCAATCGCGCATTTTCAACGTTAACTCATCTTTAGCAAGGATATGATTGCAGTTTGAACAGGTTTTTGAGCTTGGGTAAAAGCGCCCAACTGATTTAACCACCTTGCCTTGCTCATTGGCCTTGTAAATAAGCTGACGCTTAAATTCAAAGAAACCCAAGTCACTGATAGCGCGTGACAATCTGCGATTTTTAACCATGCCTTTGACGTTTAAATCCTCAATTGCGATCACATCAAACTCTTTAACCAGCTTTGTTGTGATCTGATGGATGGAGTCTTGCCTAATACACCTGATTTTGTAGTGCAAACGAGAGAGCTTGGTTTTCGCTTTTTCTCTGTTTTTGCTGCCTTTCTTGGTACGACTGAGCGCTTTGTTTAGTTGACGCAAGCGCTTTAGGTTGGTCTTTAATGGTTTTGGCGCTTTAATTTTGGTGCCGTCCGATAAAACCAATAAATCAGTAATACCAAGGTCAATACCCACGCTTTTACCAGTTTTTTTAGCAGGAAGCATAACTTCTTGAATCTCAACGGCTACACTGACAAACCACTTACCGCCACGTTTCGAGATGGTGGCTGACATGATCTTGCCGTCAAAACGTAAAGCTTCTTTTAAGCGAACCCAGCCCAAGTTTGGGATACG
>JAOXOE010019224.1:0-63039 GCA_028565055.1 Phoeniculus purpureus
TGGTCTAGCAGCTAGATAATAGGATAAAGGTTGGACTCGATGACCCTGAAGGTCCTTTCCAGCCATGATGATTCTGTAATTCTGTGATCTTACTCAGAGTCTGTGTGATATGAAACACTGTTTTCCTTAAAAACATCATTTTCCTTAAAGCTAGTTGGTTTTAGTTACGAACGCTGTTCCTATATCTGTTCTCACAGAGGTCCCTTTCAGTGGAAAGAAGACGCTGACTGTAGCCACTTGCTGTGCACAGCAGTGCAAGTGACTGGCTGGTTTTTATGTTACCTGTTACTTCTCCATGTGTTTAAAAGAATTCCGTTTACATCATCAGGTGACACGTTGCACAACGTTGCACGTGAGGTGGTGTCTATGTGGTTGCCTAGTCAAAGCTTTTGTGCTCTACATCCGTAACTCTTAAATATGAAACCTCCTGCTGAATGAGTTCTATAAATACATGAAATATAAAACTTCATTTATAAAAATACAAAGAGGAAGGTGCGCCTGTAGTTGCCACAGTACAATACTGCAGCAGTAGCAGATCCTGCTTGTAAAGGAAACAGCTAGTGTTAAATGAAATCAATTTTACATGTGTTTAAATAAATTAGGAAACAATATTCACTTTCAAGATCAACAACTTGATCTGGGTTCATCTCATCATTCAGCTTCTGATCTGGCATGGTTTAAATTCCTGACATCGCAGTTGAAAGAGTTGGGAAGTTGCTGACTGTAGGAATGAGTAGTGATCAATTGGAATTAATTTGTAGCTGTTTGTGTGGCTGTGGGGCTTCGTAGTCGGCTGCTCACGTTCAACATAGATTTCACTTTTCATGCAGTAAGTAACCAGAGTCCTCCTGGTACAGGAAGAGACCCGTGTGGGTGCTTGTTTTGTCATGCAGTAGCCATAAAATACTTGTTTAGAAAAATGCTCGGTGTCATTTCTGGGTGGGTGGACGGGAGCAGTCTTGTGTTTAAACCCTGCAAAGGCACCTTAGTTCAAGGGAACAACTGGAGACAGCTTTTTCCTAAAGCACTTGTTCTGGTTGTAGCATCCCTTATTAAAGGGAATTAAATAAGTACAATCACTTATTTTAATAAAGTAATGATGACATTATCATCTCTTCCCTGCCACAGCATTTCACCCTCAAAGTCCACCAGCCCGTGTTTCCTAGCTCTCATGAGAATCCCAACCACCTTATCTGAAATGCGGACGTATCTCTCGAAGAGTTCCCCAAAAGTGACTTGGATCTTGCCGTCGCGCCGGGGCTTGGCCATGGATTCGATGATGAGGCACAGGTCCCTGATCTCCCGGTGGATGTGAGCTTCTGCTCTCTTGGCCCTCTCAGCCGTTTTGGTTCCTTCCTTCGGACGGCCGTAGCCTTCATCGCCTTTGTGCAGGCGCATGGACATGGACAGCTCGTGGTCAAATTCCTCGCTGAAGGGGTTGAGCTTCTGCGTTATGATGTGCTGGTCGGCCCATTCCTGCCACCTGTCCTTCAGGCTGTTAACGTGGCTGCATTTCCTCTGGGCTTTGGTGCGGGCGTCCTCGCTGAACCTGTTGGCGCTGAAAGAAACACAAAGGGGTTTGAGCTTTGCCTTTCATCCTCCAGTCACCCGGTTCTGAGACTAATCTCTTCTGCTAAGTTTCTTACTGCTCTTGCAGAGCAGCTGGAACCACCAGATGGCATGAGTTCACTGCTCGTGAATTAGCTCTTTGAGGGCTCTTAGTCCTCCTTCCAGTTGGGACTCGAAAGCGGTTTAGCTGGTCACAGCTTGGTCTCATCTACGCTACCCCCTCCTAGATCTTTCTCAGTGGGACTCTGAACTAATATTCCCATCCAAAATACACATCGTTGAAAGAACCTTGAGGCTACTGAGATTTGTGTCAAGGTCAAAGGATGACAAAGGATCTTCAGAGATCTTCCTGCTTGTTTGTCTATGTGTGTGCTCCTAGCAACATGCCGGTGCTGCGGGGCTCCAGACAGACGGTGTTGCTGCTGATTGCTCTGGTGGGCAATCCCTCGTGGAGTGAGGAGCAACGGAGAGAGGCTGAGCTCGGCGTTCTGCTGTCCACATCCTGTCACTGCGTCTGTGCAGCGCTTGGCTACGAGCGTGCGGTGCTGTGGCTGTGCCAAAATGATTTGTTTTCTAATGCTTTTGGTCCCCAGAAGGCTGCTCTGAAGCCTCCCCAGTCACGTTGGCTGAGTGTTAACAGAACCAAAGTGCAGGGAACTGCAAACCTTCAGGAAACTTAATTTTCCTGCTCTTTTGCCTTTGTCTGCTAAACCTGCTGAAAGAGCCAAGTGTGGTAAGAGCTTCCAGTCTCACTGGGGGTAGTCCCCACTCTTGGCTCCCTAGGTGTGGCAGAGATGTCCCCAGTCCAGGTGTCTGCACCAGAAGGGTGCTAGGAAGCTTTGTAGTGCCACAGCAGGAAGCATGGACTCTAGTTCCAGGGATGGAAGAAGGAATGGGAAAGCAGGGCCAGTCTTTTAGTCGGGCAATTGCCATCAGCTCGGTTGGCTGTATTGAGAAACTGCTTTAAAAGCTCTAAAATACCCTTCCCCATCCATATGGTGAAAAGCACCAGAAGAACTGAGCATGTAGCATCGCCGAGTCTGCACCTTTCCTCTCCGGTGCGACTGTGGAGTAACCTGAGAGTAGCGGTGAGTGTGTAGCCGTGGGTTTGTGATTAACACACAGGTGTCGACAGGGAAGCACTAAAATATATCCGTGGGGTAAAGCTAGACTCTTTAGTTTCACTATGCTGAAGCAGATCCTCCAGTGTATAAGTTGTGCTCGTATAGAGAAAGGGAAAGCTGAGATCCTTTGCCCCTTGCCCTGAATTGTGGCTTCGTTCCCAGAGGAGCTGTGGGCACAGGATTGGGTTACACAAACCAGTTTCTTTCCTGAAGCCTATGGATCTCCCAGCCCTCACAGACTGCCTGTGCAGCACAGTCCTAGCTCCAGCTGAAGCTCACACTGATCTCTTCGTCTGCTCTTCACGTGGGGAGGTGTCAGTGAAGGCTTGGGGGGACCTTAGGTGAATGAAAGTTCCCTTCTCAGTGTTTTGAGTTTCATATCTCTGCTGCATCCCTTTGGATCCCAGGAAGGAACCCGACAGTGATCCCTGTGCCTGTGGGAGTTACTGCGCCTTTGCCTTCTGCTAAGGGAAGGAACCTTATTCCAGTAAATTGCAGCTGGAAGCGATAAAGGAGAAAAAACAAACTCAAAATGCTGGCACTGGTGCTTTTTCCCTGGAATATTGAGAGGGTGATCATTTGGACCCCAGTAACTATGGCTAATCTTCTTGTTTTCCTAGGTAGCAGCAACAAAACCAGACGTGGGGCAAATAGATGTGAAGCTCAACAGAAAGAGAGCTGCTTTGTTTCTGCTAGAGCATCTTTACAGTGAGCAAGCAGCTTTAATGGAGGCTATTTACAGGTAACTGCTGTAATGTTGTCCTCCTTGCCCACTGTGGGTGAGATCTTTGCTTGGAGTTCCTCACTCAATTCACAGGGTGGTGAACAGGGTCTCCTACAAAAGCAGGAGCCACAAACTTTCAAGGGTCTGGATTGTTGGAGGTACTTTTTTTCCCTCTCTGGCCAGTGACCACTTGCTCCTTGTGGGACATGACTGACCACTGCAGAGCAGAGCATCATCCTAATCCCTCCCCTGCAGCAGTACAAGCAGCTCTGTGTGTTCAGGGGCTTTGCTGAACCGTGTGGGTGAAACCCGTGGCTACATTAGTCACAGTCTGCGACTGGCTGAGGTAAAGGCTCAGCAGCAGTGAGGTGTAAACCTCACACAGTGCGATCAGTGCAGGCTAGCTGCCAGTCTGCACAAGGACCGTAACCCTTTGGACACTTCCATTGGTGCTGGTCCCAGTTTTGCATCTCTGCAGTGGTGATTAGGTTACAGCATGAACACACTGGTCCTGTTCCTCTGATTCCTGCTGCCTTGCTCATCCTTTGCTGCAGGCTAATTGGATGCGTGAAGACCCTGCCGCCTTGTCTCGGCTTGCTTACGTGTGCGATGCAGAGTAGGAGCAGCTGAGAGTTGGGCTGCATCATGTGAAGGCAGCTGCTGGGTGCTCATGTCCTGCTGCCAGCCTCCTTTGTCCCTGCGGGCTCAGACAGAGGAGCTCTGCCGACCCCTGCCTCAGTTTACGTTTCACCTCTAGCTGTCCTCCCTGCCCAGCAAAGCCAGCGGGCAGCGGGTGCTGTGCCTTGGCCACGGCTTGGTGCACCCTTTTGTCAAGATGCACTTAAAGGCGATTCCTGCCCTGTCTGCTCTCCAGGCTCTCTGAAACTCACAGTTTATGCAAAGCAAGTCACGAACAACTACTCGGAAATTATTAATAGACGTAGCACTGGCTGATGTGAGTGAAGACCCCGGACAAGAGAAGCAGCGTTCCTCTGAAACCTGTAGCTCGCTCAGGGTCTGCTGACCACGAGTGATGTGTAATGAAAGCGTTCTACTTACAGAGATGGCACAGGTCGCTTAATCTTCACAGCCGTCACCTCTCGGCCACTGTCGTCTTGCTCAGGTTTGTCCTCTGCTTCCCCATAGCCGCTGTCAGCTGCGTCCAGGCTGTCATCACGACACTTAAGCAGCAGTCCTGCCTTAGATCCCTCTTTGTCGTCTTGTTCTATCTGTTTCCAGCCCTTGGTCAGCTCTGATACCACATTCGAACACTTTCTCCTTATGCTTGGAGATAACTTGCCACTGAGGATCTTGTCAATCGCGCTGGTCTCTTCTTTGTGCTTGGCCATCCCTGAGCCGCTGTTGTTGTTCTCGTATCTTTCACTGAGCAGGCTGACATCTCCTCTGCATTCGTAGACTTTGCTTACAACCGACTTAGGCACCTCTTTGCTTTTAATGCTGAATTTTTTGAGAGCTTCATCCGATTCCCTGGCAATTTTTTCAGCATCTCTTACTGATGCTGATTCTGAGGCTGAGGATTCTTTGTTGTCTTCTCCTTGGTCCCTCTTGACTGACGGAATTGGCCATTTTTTGAAGGATCTTTCTTGTACAGACTGAGCCGATGAGTCTTCTGCAGCGGGGGCCCATCCAGAGGGCTCTTGGATCTGCTTTACTTGGTGGTCAGGTGCCCACTGCTGCGAACACGGTGCCACGTCTAGGTTGACGATTCGGATCTTGTGGACAGCCCTTTTCGCAGGGGTAGCGCTTGGCTTTTCCTCAGCGCCCGTGTTGCTGTCTGCTGCCATCGTGGCTCTTCCCCTTACGCTCTGCACCTTCTCAATGAACTTCTTGAAGTGACTAGCGTCCCCCGAAGAGAGACACAGATTTAAATAGACGCGGAGCGGCTGGCGCACGTGGAAAATATGTGAAACACTTCTCACAAAGATCGGGTGGCCTCGATGTCGCAGAGGTCTTTTTTTAAAACACAGGGTTGCATTTCATTACAGCAGATGAATGATGCATGACGTAAACAGGGTGACACAGACCTGCTCTGGAAATAGGGGGAAACCGAGAGCTCCTCTAGTCCTCCCTCCCTAGGACCACACGATCCTCCGCTTGCTCGGCAAGAGTCTTGTTCTTCTGGAAAGGCACAACCAGGGTTGGAGACACTGAACAGTGTTCAAAACTGCTCAACGTGAAGAGCTGCCAGTTGCTCGGCCAGAGTGGAGACCCCTGGTCATCATGAGTAGATAGTGGCCCTTGTCATGGAATGTGAAGGCTGTGGCCGACAAGGCTTTAGATGCATTTCCTAAAGTGATGTTAGGTGACTTCTTCCTATTGCTCCCCTGTCCGAGGAAATGCGAGTTTATTAATGTTTTACAAGGCACTTCTCTGCTCCCTTCCCAGTCATTATCTATTAACGTCCACCTATTTAGAAGGTACCTTCGGGGGGGTCTGGGACCACTATCGTGTTTGGTGTCAGCGCTAAGGATGAGGGAATCACCGTTTCTCGTGTGGAATTATTATAGTAAGTCTGACTTGGTCAGATTAAATCATCTCCTGATTTTAGGATTGTTAGAAGATAAAATCATCCCCTATTTAACTCCTGGCTGCCTTTAAAGAAAGGTGCAAAACTGGGTGTTTGCTTGTACAGTCTTTCTCACATGATTATATGTTGACTGTGCAACATATAGCGAAAACGGAATTTCCTAGGGAAATCTGCGATTTCTTCTTTCCATGGGAACTCCTGGAGTGTTTTCACGTTTGAATTGGCAAAATTGTTTAGTGGTTTGATACATAAATTCGTGTGTAGGAATAAACAGGCGTTTTCTGAGAGATAGATGGTCCTGTGGTATCTTGTTTCTTAGTATGATGTTTCCTAAATAGGAAGGGAAAATGTCATTGCTTTCTCCATCCATCATACCATACAGCTTACAGGATGACCTGCAGCACTGTGAGCCACACTGAACTTCAAGGAATTCTGTTGGCTTCACTGGTGTCACACCAAAGATAAGTCTTGATACTCTGCCTTTTGTCTTCTCTCTGTTAAAGGCTGGGCTCTTTGAAGTGGGTTAAGTCATCTCTAGCTCTTGTTTACACAGAATCACGGATACAAGATGATATCACACCTTTGACTCCGAGGAGGCAGAATATCTCATTAACCTGTGGGGTCACTTCCTCTTCAAAACTGATGACATAATGTGAGGTAGGGCTGGTACTGGGTGTTTAGTCATACCTTAATTTTGGAAAGAAATGTGCTGTAACATCTCAGCTCTTGAGAGCCTGAAATGGAATCGTGAGGAGCACTGATGCCACTTGATTAAGAAGCATGAGTTAGAAAACACGAATTGTGATGATGGCATTTTAAGGCTGAGCAGGAGCGGGAGTTGCTTGTGCTTAAGAAGAGTGGTGGTGCGTGTTCCTTAGTATGCAAGGAAGATGCAAGTGGAAGAAGAGAATGATGCACATGCAGAACAGGAGTCTGAAACCAGCTCGTTACATCATTGAGTGTGATTTCTTGAGTGTAAGGGTGGCCAAGGCTTTAGAAGTGAGTTGAAAGCTCAGTATAGCGACAAGAGGTGAGGCCAGGGGAGAAGAGCAGGAACACTTAAGTGACACTAGAAGGGCTCCCATGGAGTGTAAGGCCAATAGGAACTCCTGTTTGAAGGTGGGATCAGCTTCACCTGCATCTACTTTACCTCTTCTTAAAGACTACCAGCAGTAGATGCTCCTTTCTCTGCCTAACCAGTTTGTTCCCGTGGTTGACTGACTTGCAAGAAACCTTTTCTGAGGTCTAATGTCCATGTCTGTTACAGCACTTTAAGCCTCTGTGACTGCCGACAGAGAAATCCCAACCTTTCTTTGCGAAGGCTCCTGGTTGCTCCTGAACCTTCAGAATGACCCCACTCTTCCCAAATGTCCTGTATTTTCATGAACCCTGACTGTGCTTGCGCCAGCTGCTGAGTTCCTTACGCTATGTCCACATTTTTATTCAAGGGTGATGCTCCGAATGAGGATGGTATTTTGGTTAAAATCCCAGGTTTGGTTAAAGTCCACCCAGGGTGTGGAAGAGGAACAGATGTTCTGAGGGTTATGCTGCAGGTTCACACTCTACTTGTAAGCCACAAAGACTCTGCTGCTCGACGGCATCCTGTAGGCACAGAGCTGACTGGCCCTCCCTGTGCGCCCATCTTTGTCCTTACTGCGCTCTCGTTAGTTAAGTTAAGTTTTCCGCTTCCCACAACCGATCCGAGCTGTGATACCTGTTCCAGCATCCTTGCAACTCACAATTTATTATGTGTCTTAAATTGCTCATCTGTGGGGGTTGGACCAGGCGACCTCCTCATTGCCCTTCTAACCTTAATCATTCTGTGGTCTTCCAAATCCTCTTGCCTTGCTGTAAAAAAAAGAATTAAGATTGGCTTAAGAACACGGTCCCCTGGGAGGTGGTTGAGGCTCCAACCTTGGAGATATTCAGACTGAGGCTTGACAAGGCACTGGGTAACCTGATCTAGTGGAGGAAGTCCCTGCTCACTGCAGGAGGGTTGGAGTAGATGACCTTTGGAGAGGTCCCTTCCAACCCAGACAATTCCATGATTCTATGGAATCAAAATTGCTTCTGTCTTGGCTACAAAGGTTTCTGCCAGGTTTACTACTGTAATTACTGCCGAGGTTCTTGGGCACAGTTATTCTCACACAGCCTTTGCAAGTATCGTAGAATCATTAGGGGTTGGAAGGGACCTGAAATCCACAGCAGTTAAAGAAAATTACATTCCTGAGGAATGTTTGGAAATCACAGCGTGTTTGAAGGGTTTTTTTCCTGATGGACTTGACTTTGGTGCACTGGTCATAGCCCCACAGAATTAATGCTGACATGGTTTAGATAAATGACGATGAAAAATTACAGACTAATGAAAGAAACACCCAGATTACAGATCTAAACGACTACTACAGCCATGTTGCACGACACTATATTAAATAAATGTTTAGTTTAAGCTGGCTGCTATTCTAAGCTGAAGTTATCCCAGACTTGTCCAAAGTGCCAGTGAAACTTCCTTGCCATTATGCTGAGGACAACTAAATTAATGATGCTTAATTTTAGGGTGTTCAGTGATGTCGCCTTGAAAGGGTTGAACGGTGCCTAGTTGTACGTGGTGATGTTTCCAGCAAGAAGTTAATCATAAGAAAAGTATAAATAATCACAGAATCACAGAACATCAGCTATTGGAAGGGGTCTCAAAAGATCATCCAGTCCAATACCGCTGCCAGAGCAGGATCCCTGGTATCAAGTAGCACAGGAATGTGTCCAGGAAGGTTTTAAATGTCTCTAGAGAGGGAGACTCCACAAGCCCCCTGGGCAGCCTGTTCCAGTGCTCTGTCACCATCAATATGAGAAGTTGCCTTCTCACATTTATGTGGAACCTCCTCTGTTCCAGCTCACACCCGCTGCCCCTTGTCCTATCATTCAATGACATTGAGCAGAGCCTGGCTCCATCCTCCTGACACCTGCCCTTTCCATATTTACAGCCACTAATGAGGTCACCCCTCAGTCTCAATTTTTCCAAGCTCAAGAGACCCAGCTCCCTCAGCCTCTCCTCATCAGGAAGATGTTCCAGTCCCTTCACCATCTTTGTGGCTCTGCACTGGACACTCTTAAGCAGCTCCGTGTCCTTCTTGAACTGAGGGCCCCAGAACTGGGCACGCTATTGCAGACGTGTCGTTCAGTCAGGTTTGTACTCTGAGGGTCTCTTACCTCACACACGTTTAGCTGCAGCACGATTAGAATTTATTACTTCATGCTTTTAAACTTTTATTCTTAGTGGAGGAACAGGACAAAGCTGCACCTCGATTTCCGTGTCTGATCTCCCTACTGGCCCTTCTAAAAGTCAATAGCCAGCCCTTAGGGCACTGGCATGTTTTAGGCTGATGGCATGGACCACGTTTTCTGTGTCTTCCATGCCTCACGCAGTCACAGGGTGTACTCCAGTCGGTGGGGAGAGTGATTTTGTCCTGGGCTTTCAGACGTACAAAAGCTGCTTGAAGTCAGAGGTGAGGGAACATCTACTGTGGAGGGTGTGTAGAAGAAACAACAACTGGAGAAGGGGAGTAGAAGAGCTGGCCTGGGGATTACGTAGAGGTCTGTAAAATCCCTTTTCCTTGCACCTGCCTGCCTGCAGTTATGGAGTTTAATCTCTTTGATACCCTGAGGCAATCCTGCACGTGTCCCTAGGACCTTGATGGGTTTGGACTGCTGCATTTAATACCTCTGATTCCCCAAATCCAGTGTCATGAAGGGCTGTGATTGCCAGTGTTGAAGTTAAAAGATGGGATGTCTTTTTGTCTCTGGTTTGTTTCCCCCCCTGGTTGGATTACTCTCTGTGCAGTTACATACCACCTAAATAGGCTGTGGTAAATGCTGTTTAAAACCCATAGTATTCTATAAACCTGTCTACTATAGAGTTCATTACATAGTATTTAAAGTTGGTTTTATTCTCTGGAAGGATTACTCTACTTATATGCTGTTTAAGATCCCTTCATTTCCTTTCTCACTCTGTGCTCCATTGATGGTCTCCGGGAGGGCGGGTTGTCACTGTGCATTTATTTATGTGACGATGCTCAATTTTAAAAGCCAGGCTGTGTCCTCCATCCGTTAACTTTGTCAGGCATTGGTGTAAGTTATTCAATGGCCTTAAAACAAAGCCTTTAATTTTCAAGCAGTTATAACTGCAGGAAAGACGCTGTCTTCCTCCTCAGAGTTGGTGGTAGTAACAAGAACAAGCTGTGCTTCACGGTGAAGTATGACCAGCTGCCGTTACCAGTGCAAATCTCCAGCCCGAATTCTCTTGTCATTGTGACACTATTAAACACTTTGTGTCAGAACATCACACATTGCCAGTGATCACTGAAAGCCCAGGCAAAGGAGTGGAGGTCTGGATGTCCTTATTTTCTGGGTTCATGTCACATGAACCTCTTCTATCTGTGTCTTGTTTTGTAGACAACTCCAGTGTCTGAGTTCTAAGAAATGAGCTGCTCCTGGGCGTTAGGACTTTAGTCCTTTCCAGCCAGGGCAACCTGGTCTGGTGAGAGGTGTCCTTTCCCATGGCAGGGAGTTGGGACTGGGTGGTCTGTGAGGTCCCTTCCAACCTAAATTGTTCTGTGATGCTATGAACAGACAGCTGCCTGTGTGATCCTTGCTGCAATGTCTTGTGTTTGCACCCTTTATATTTACCACAGGCCATGGGGTGTTTTTTTGCTGTAATTATTTTATACTGAGAAAAAACTGTAATTAACAGGGAATCTTGAACCTGCATTTGATTCTGGGTCATCTCTGGGTTTCACTGTGTGAGAGATTGGTGCTTACCCATGACTTGTCGTGACAGCTCTGCTTTGTGAGGTAAAGAGACCCAAGAAACTGCCAAGAAAACCCTGGTCAGAGCTAGACTCTTAAATTGTAAAAAGGTAGTGGGAGGAATGGGAGGATCCACCATCCAGTAGCAGCAACGATAGCTAGTAAACCACAGAGGAGTGTCCTAGAGCTCGTCTCACTGTAAATGAGATGGACTTAGTGCAAGCAGCAGAGACCTGGCTGCCACAGCTGAGAGAAACCCAACTCAGGAAGCAGAGACGCTTCCATCAGTCCTCAAGTTCCTACACCAGCCATGCTGCTGAAGTGACAGAAGCCTTTCCTGTCTCAAATGCCTTACTCCACTAAAGTTGTGTTTGACTGACTGAAGATGAAAAGTAGCACCAGGATGTAGAGCCTTAAAGCACCTTGGCACCCGCTTTCTGCTTTTGCATCGAGTGCCTGTTGATTTCCCTGGGAGTTGGAGCCCTGCAAGGAATTCCTGCAGTTCAATTGACTTTATACAGGAGAAGAAAGTGGAGAATAAACTCAGATGCTTTTAGTCCCATTGCGTCTTCAAGCATCAATCCATCTGTTTATCTGACTATCTGTAGGGACTGAACAGCAGCAAGTTACAGCAGTACTGAAGCCATTTCAGCTGGAAGGGTACGCAGGCACTTGCAGGAGATAATTTGCATTCGATGTTCAGTCGTATCTGCATTGTGAAGGGCTGTCTGAAGATCATGAACACAAGACAACCTCTAAAAGATACCTACAAGTATGTTGCTATTCCAGTTCATGTTGATCACATCTCTGGCAATGAACGGTTCTCTTTTTCTGATGAGAACATTAATTAACATCGTGAGCAATTTAATGTTGCAGCTCCAGCTTGCTGACGTTTTGGAGGTCACAGATTACCAAGAAATAGTTTTATGGCTTTGAGAACACGACACTACTGGCTGCTATTGAAACCTGTCCCTATGCAGCACATTGGACCTGAGGAATTTGAAGTCTTCACATAACTTTGCAATATGAGATGGACAGGAGCCACACCAGAATAGAAGGACCTGAAACGCGACACCTAGATGTAATGCGATAGATGAAGGTGGATTTGGAACATCTTCAAAAAATAAATAAGATACTTTTTAAAAGCAGTTCTATATAGAAAAAATAAGTTAAAAACCCGAGGATACGGGAGTAATGAGATCAGTGTCTTCCAGGTGTTGATAGACAGTTCTGGGCCCCTCACTTTAAAAAGAGATTGAGGGGCTGGAGCGGGTTCTCCTGCAATGCCGGCAACCAGTTTTGTTTAACAGGGTCTGACAATAGAGGATGTAAAACATACCCAGTGGTGTCTCTGATGTGTCGAGTCAACCTGCCACAGCTCTTTGAAGGATTGTTGAAAACTGCCATTTAACTTCTAGCAGAATTGCTAATTATTGTCATTATATTGCAAGTCTCTCAACTTTAAAGAAATCTTCTCAGTTACTACTCGGCTTCTCAGTTTCTATTTTCTTACTTTCAATGAACAGTTTGAGGAGGGAGCAGAAAGCACATTGGAACAAGATTTGGAGAACAACTTCCATGCTGTCCAAGTACAGAATAACCTACATGTAGAACAAACAAGATAAAGCTTGAGTTTGCCTATTAAATAAACACTCATTTATTTCCTTCAATTCATGGTAATTCAGGTTGAGGTACAGACCTGAGGTAACAGGCTTCTCTTGGTTTGTTTTCACTACTTTATTTAGGTTTTTTTTAATATTCATGGAGCACTGGAACGGGCTGTCCCAGGGGGGTTGTGGAGTCTCCTTCTCTTGAGACATTTAAAACCCCCCTGGACATGTTCCTGTGAGACTTGACCTAGGGGATCCTGCTGTGGCAGGGGGATTGGACTGGATGATCTTTTCGAGGTCCCTTCCAATCCCTGATGTTCTGTGATTCACTGAGGGAAATAACTTGAACTGGGCAAGGACTGCCTTTTTCAAAAGTCTCTCAGTTGGCTAAGGCAAGTAGCACCCACTCAGTCACAACTAAACTCTCTGTACTGTTATTTCCTATCCTTAAAGGTCCTGATGCAATGGATTGTTTGAAACAAGCATCATTATGGTTCAGACCTGGAGGTATCAATGGTAGGAATCAGAGGTCCTTTTGAAGAGCAGCTGAGGGAGCTGGGGCTTTTTAGTCTGCTCTCTACAGCTCTCTGAAAGGGCATTGTAGAGGTTGGCCTCTTCTCAGGAGTGGACAATGATAAGACTAGAGGGAACGACCTAAAGCTGCATCAAGGGAGGGTTAGACTGGACATTAGGAAATTTTTCATTCTCCAGGAGAGTGTAAAGCACTGGAACAGGCTGCCTGGGGAGGGGGTTGAGCCACCATCCCTTGACGTGTTTAAAAGTCACATGGATGAGGCACTTATTAAGGGTGATATAAGAGCAGGGCTAAAGGTTGGGCTTGATGATCTTACAGGTCTTTTCCAACCTGAATGCTTCTGTGATTCTGTGACTAGCTCCTCACGATGTTCGGTGTGGTGCAGGGGAACTCATTGTAAAAGTGATATTGGCACACTGGGGCTGTGATTCTTGACCTTTGGGCAATGCAAACAGAGTCTCCCGAGTGCTCTCGGCTCTCCTGCTCCCCCCACTATCACATTCCAAGGCCACAGGCAGGACATACCGTTATTTATTAGTTCTTGCTGAGCCACCAACTGCTGTAACAGCATGCAGCTGTGTTATTGTTAGTAGATGGAGACCCCTCACTTTGCTTCTCTTTACTCTAGGAGAAGTCCTGTGGCCAGTTGCCGAGTGGAACGCTGCTCTATGAAGTTACTTGCGTGAGCCCAGCTGATGTTAGACATCAAGGAGTGAGGAGTGGGAACTGCCAGGAGACCACGTGCTATTTACCCTGGTGCGTAGGCATTTCCTTGGCTGCCAATGAAGTTAGAATGAGCTAACCCCAAGGCCCTCGGAGGGTTAGTTCAAACAAAAAGACTTCAGAAATATTTTAAGGAACACAGCTACCTAATTTTTAAGCTACTCTTCAGGCATCTGCCTTATATTTTTTACAGCTTGGTAGAGTATTTAATAGCTTTTAAGACCTAAAAGTCACTGAGAGCAGATGAGAGAAGTGGGACCTCAATGTCCAGTATCTATGTTTGTTATTCAAAATCACCAATCATTTGGTTTGCATTATGGGAGCAAGTTAAAGGGTGATCAGACCCTGGAATGGGCTGCCCAGGGCAGTGGTGGAGTCCCCATCCCTGGAGATGTTTAAGGACAGACTGGCTGTGGCCCTGAGTGCCCTTGTCTGGCCGATGTGCTGATGTGAGGTCCTAGGCTGGGCTGGATGACCTTAGAGGTCTTTTCCAGCCTCAACGATTCTGTGATCCTGGATACAAGGACAGCTGGTAGCAGCACCCAAACTGGAGTGGAATGTTCAGAGGGGGGCTCACAACTTTAACCACTCAACGCTCTATGAGATTGGTTGCTAACTGTGTGGTTTCCTCATGGTCTGCCTAGGCACACGGGAAGAAATACTTACTAGTCATTAAATTTAGTGATTTAAAAGAGACTGGTGTAGCAATAGAGCTCTGGAGAGAAAGACGGACTCTTCCACCTCCTTTTCTTGATGGACCAGGTCAACTTCCCTCACAAAATTTGAGGAGATGGTGCATTCTCAAGGGTGGTTTTTGACTTTCAAAAATGTGTGACTGGTGGCTTGAGATGTTTTCTCCTGGGGCAGGTAAACTGTTCACAGTTTTCAGTGGACTGAACCTTTATAGCTCGTTCTCTGCATCGCTAGTCACCGATGACTCCATTCAGCGTTGTATACCTCAGGAGGTGGTTGGGGTGGGATTTGACTGAACAGTTCACAAATTCACTATTTAACAGACCTGGAATGCTGCCTCAGCTTTTCTAGCTCTGTTTTTTATAACAAAGAGACTGCAGAAGCGCTGGTTTACGTTTGTGAGTGTGAGGGTACTCGCATCACTTGACTGGGTGAGGTGATCTGGGCTTGGGGCTACTGCATTTGCCTTTCTCTCTTTAAGGTCGGTAGTAGTGGCCAGCAGATCTGTCTCTGAGGGCTTAACAGGGTCTCCTGTGCAATAACACTACCAGACAGGTGCCAGATGGTTAAGTTCAGGGGCAAGTGATCCATTTTTGCTCTTTTCTAAGCCGGATGATTGCTAATATATTTATCTTTAACATTGTTCTGCTGAAACTGCTGCACTAGATTAATGTTGGTGTTAATTTATCCCTTGGTATTTCTCTTCATGGAGTGATTTATAAAGTTCCAGCTTTACTCAGGAAAGAAGCAGAAAGTGATTGGGAGATTTTGAATGGTAGGAGAGAGGTAATAAGAATTACAAGACTTATTGTCCTATGCTTTGAAACCCACTAGGGTTTGCCTGACAAGCATGACTCCACAAGCCCAGGCTGGCACCAGGCAATGATACCTGCTCTCACAGTCTCTTTGAAAGGCTCTGCTTTGTGAGTTGACTAATGAAGAAAAGGGCAAGGTTTGGTCAAGCCCCAAGGTTTTTGAGAACAGCAACAGCAGTAGTTTTGAAAGTGCCTTAGTGACACTGATACTCGGACGAACATCAATGTGTCTTGGAGGTATCACATCAATACTTGGGGGTCTCTGTAGAGGTTACAGGATTTAGCTCCTGCCTACTCCGTTCTAACAAAGAATTTGTCTGTCTGTACCATGATGAATAATTCCGAGCGTTGCCATAGAAGATGCAGATGTCTGCCTCACTCCGGGAGGACTTTAATCTTTCAACAAGATGAAGCTCTGGATTCAAGGTTACTCAGATACTTCTGTAATGAAAATAGAGTGCCTTCATTTGAACAGAATTTGTGAGAATGCTGGTGACTCTTTGAAGCGGTAGCCAGCACGCTTCTCTGACAGATTCCCCCCTGGGTATCCTGTGGAAGGTTTAATTCTCTGTGACTCTAGGGAAGAGCAAGCAGAAAGGGTCCTTGTGTCCAGTTTTACTTTTAACTTAGGTTAACTGTGACACCAAGTGTTGCAGAAGAACTAATCACAGAATTACTGAGGCTGGAAAAGACCTCTGAGATCATCCAGCCCAGGACCTAACATCACCACAATCAGCCAGACCAGGGCACTGAGGGTCACATCTAGGCTGTCCTTAAACTCCTCCAGGGATGGGGACTCCACCACCACCCTGGGCAGTCCATTCCAGAGTCTGATCACTCTTTTCATGAGGAAGGGCTTCTTAACATCCAACCTAACCCTCCCCTGGTGCAGCTTCAGGCCCTGCCCTCTCATCCTGTTGCTAGTTCCCTGGGAGAAGAGCCTGACCCCCAGCTGACTACAACCTCCCTTGTAGAGTGGGAGAAGGTCCCCGCTGACTCTTCTTCTCCAAGCTAAACACTCCCAGCTCCCTCAGCCTCTTCTCACCAGACTTTCCCTCATGACAGAATTAAGATACCAGTGTTGATCCAGGTCCCTCTTATTGGACAAAGCCAGTCAGAAATATTCTCCCATTAATGAGCTACGTGGGTAACTCCTGCGTAAACGTGGAGCTGTGACCTCCCTGTCCACACTGCCGTTACCTCTTCACCCTCATGTGTGATATGTTCCCAGTCCAGCTTAGTTCTTCTCTAAACTTCGCTTGCCTTCAGAACCCTCTAAACTTCGCTTGCCTTCAGAACCAGGGGGTTTCCATAGTCCTCTCAGGACTAGCTCTTACGCTTGCATGACTAGTGTAAGTCAAGTGTGGCTCTCAACACCTCAGCTTTTTCAGTTTTATTGCTGGAATTCTGGATGGCAAATGAGTTCACGGGTTCCATGTCTTTGCCAACGCGGTCTGCCCCGTGTCTGTATCATTAGAGCATTACAGCATCTCAGAAGAGTAGGTAATCCCTGCTCAGCGTGACTGTCTTTAAAAAAAGACGCTGACCTCTGAGCCAACGTAAATAGATCATTTATGGAAATAAATAAATTACTGCTGGAATCAGGCTTGTCCCAAATTCTTCTGTGAGTGGGGCGGTGGGCGTAGTTGAGAGATCAGGAGTCATGAGGTTAATGAGGTCATACAGCCAGGGTCTGCTCTGGGTTTACTATAACATGAAAGATCAGCTCTGATCCTGACTGGCACGTTCACTTAACAGCAACACCATCCCAGCGCCAAGCTGTTTGGAAACCTGAGACCATCTGCCTTGAGCCCTCATCTTGCTGCATGACGGCATCCAGGAGCCATGTGTTCCTCTGCACGTGAAAGCACTTAGAGCATCTTGCTCCATCCATGGCTTTGTAGACATGTTTGTTAAGGGTAAAGATTCATTGACGGAGCTCCTCTTGTTCAAAATGCTGAAAGGGTTGTTAAAAGTGCAGCAACCCAGGTCTGAAAACTCTTATTAACTGTCCACCTAGCTGCCAGTCAGCTCTGTTTGAACTGTGTGAAGTGTTCTGTTTCATGGTGCACATCAGGAAGGGAAGAGCTCTTGCAGCCAAGAGCTGTTACCTGAAAGACAGGACTGATGTCCCTCCTGTGGCTCGGTGTTTCGTGACAACTGGCCGGTCCCAGTAGAGGTTGCTGCCTCGAGTGGGTGTTTTCTTGTTGATGCTCTCAGGATGCTGTGTGGTAACAGAGCTCAGGTAGCAAAAATAAAGTGAAATGGCTTGTAGCAGGGCACGTTCTGCCCCATGCACTGAATGAGGAGAGATTTCTGTGGAAGGTGGATATCGAGATCTTCGGTCAAGACAGACACCTTGGGGAGCAAAGCTACAGAAGACTTGTTCGTTTGCTTTGGTTAAGCGCTGCTCCTAGTGCTGTGTTTGGCAGGGCATCTCCAACAAACACAGCTCCTGGCAGACCACGAGCCAGGTTTTGAAGTTTACTAGAAGATTTTCTGTTGGAATATTCCTATTCCCTTTAAATTCCCCTTGGAATACAACGTTATCCCAAAATCAGATGTTTCTTCAAGCTACTTGGGGAGATCTGATACCTTCCAAACCTCATCTTTTGCTGCCACGTAAGGAGGATCCTGCCCTCCTGAAGCCCAAGGATTTTGTAAGGAAAAACTGAAAATTGTTTGTAAAACTTTCAAGCTCTGAAAGGGAAGGGCTTTGAAGAGAAATAGGTGTCATTTCATTTTCTGGGTGTTCTGTTTTGGAAGTTACTCTCTGTAACACTAAATGCACCTTGCTCTGGAAATCGGATTAATTCTCTTGTTAAAAATCCAGATTTATTTTGAAAAATTAATTCTTTGCTTCTGTTTCCTCCATTTATTTTTGTTTTTATTTTGGAAGGAAAGCAGAACATCTGAAAAGAGAAAGAACGTGTGTCCTGTTCCTCCCAGTGCCTCTCACCTGAGTGCTTTGTGAGCACCGCCAGCGCTGCGGTGAGTTACTGCTGTCCTTGTCAGGGTCGCTGCCCAATCCTTCGTCGTCATTGCCGTGCTGACCAGGCTCTGTCTTGCCCAGATGAAACTCGATGAGAACAGCAGTACCTGCAGTCAGCAGCTGTCAGGCCCTTTGAGACCTCAGAAGCTCTGGAGAAAGTGTGGAAAGAACCAACTGGTGGGTTTCGGCACCATCACATAGTGAAATCCCTTCCCACACCCCTAGTTTTCCCCGTTGGTTGGGGTTAACCCAGCCCTGTGAACCCAAATGCTCACTGTACTGGGATTAGGCTGCTCTTCTGCCTTTCTCCCATCCCGTTGGCTGCAGGATGGTGTTCAATCGGTCTCAGAGTAATTGAAGCTCAATGCAGCGTGTATTAGTGCGGTGGTAGATGTTGTAGTTCTTACTAAGTGCTTTATGTTGGTATTTAAGTGTTTTATTTCACCTCGCTGGCTCCCTCCTTGATCCCGGCATTTCCATATGATAGAGTGTTTCTCTGGGCTCTTCTGCAGTTAGTAGTCCTTTGAACAAACCCCCTAGCCTAAAAAGTTTATAAACAGAATCAGCATCAGAGATGAGGGGGGGGGAGGTAGTTTTGTTTAAATAGAGCCTTGGGCTTAACATTTCCGATCCAATACTTTAAATTAGATTAAAAATTCAGCGTCAGCTCATTTCCTCCCTCCATTTCCCTCCAAAAATAAGCTGATCCTAAAGTCTTCCAAACGCATCTCTCAACAAGCAACACCACGAGTGATGTGATGAAAGACTGTCTTAAGGGCATCTTGACCCGCACTTAGTGACTCTCATCCACGATCTGTTAACTACTCTGAGAGTCACAGAGAGCTGCTGCTTGATTCAAATGAGCACCGCGTCATTGAGGGAGAACGTTCCTGTCCCCGTCAGAGCGGGGCCAGCGGTGAAGAACTGCCACCTCGTGCAGCTACTGAGTTTTCAAACTTCCACTCCCCAGCAAGCATGAGGAAAACCCTAAGATCGTTAGCAGTTCCTCTAATTGGAGGTAACACTTCAGATCAGTCACAACACGGATCCAGGTCATGACAAGGAATGGAAATAATTTTAAAGTCAGTGATGGATGGTCCCCTGTTGATAATAGATGCTGGGCAGGAACTGATCCTCTGTTCTTAGACCTCTCTGCAGACCACAAGAAAACAGTAAGACCTTGAGAAGTGTTCTAAAACCTGATAGATTCTTCTTAGGGTCCCCCAAAGGTTAAGAAAGGAATGTCTGACACTAGACCTTGTCCTCTTCCTACTGCCATACTCTCTAAATCTCTTTTTCTCTGCAACTGGTACAAAGATGTGAGGGGACTGGATGAAGGCTGTGAAAGCCATGGCTGATATTGGCTGTCATGTTATCATCCCCCCTCTCCTCCCATAGCTGTCCGTCACCATTGACCAGGGAAGGCACCATGTTCACGCAAACCAAGTTTCCTCTCTCAGCCCTAATAAGATTTTTACTGCTTGTCTTCCAACCTGAGAGGTAAAAGATGCCCTCAGCTAAGCCTATTAAGCTTCTTGAGGAGCCGGATGACATTAGAGGTTGTACAGCAAAGCCTGTTTAGGAAGATTTAGCTAGCAGAGAGCTGCACGGGTTATCAGCATCAAAAGTCTTTACACATGTCTCCTGTTCCTCTACAGTGGAAAAGAAGACTGGAGACCTTGGGAACAGTAAGATGTTCTTCTAAAGGACTGCGTAAAGCTCTAGAATGAAGTTCATGGCTGAAAAGACATTTCCCCGGTAGAAGGAAACCTTCAGTTGTAATAAGGACATGTGGGAGGCAGAGGGCTTTCCTGGGGCTGTTCTGTCTGTGAGATAAACTTCCCTAAGGGCAAAGGTAAACCTTGTCACCTCTGCAGTGACTGCTCATGTGCTCTCTACTGTTTCTCTAAGCAGGTTTATAAGGTGCAGGTCAAGGAGGAAGAATGATGGGTTTGGTGGAACAGCCTTAGAAAACATTGATCTGCATCTCAGGGCAGAGCTTGGCCAACGAGCTTACCCAAGGCTGATCAAAACCAAAGAGGGATGCTGCCCCATCTCCTTCCTGGGGGGAAAAAAGCATCAGTGGTTGTTTTGCTGGAGGCAGAGAGTGGGAGCTCAGTGGATGCAGTGATTCTGAAATTGAACCCTGGGCAGAGGTGGGCACAGCCTCGTTATCTTAACGGTAGTTGTTGCTGCTCTCTCATTGTTAATGAGAGTGATGCTGGTGCCTGAAACAGACGGGTTTAGCTTTTCTGTCAGGGGCACACAGCTCAGCACTGGGAGCACCAGCTGCAGCCTCTCTAGTCCTAACATCCTCAAATCATGTTAAAGCTACAGAATTGAAGATCATGGGAGTTTCACATCAACAGCTAAGGTCACACCCTAGCTAGTATTACCTTCTCAGGCACAGACTGCTCCCTAGAACTGTTCTTTGTGTCTTTTAGAGGCCTTTTTCCATTATCCTTATTTCCTCCCATGACTAGAGCTGTGATCTTTCTTTTCAGGGAACAGATTTTATCTCCTTCCTCTAATTTTCGTGGAGGAAGGCCATGTGCAGAAAGAGAAACTTTTCTCGATCGAAGCTTAAACCTGTAGTCAGTGAGGTTCTTGTGCCTCATACAGCACTCCCTTCTCCCTACCGGCTCCTGCTAAATGTAGTTTTAAATAGAGCTTGACAATAAGATGCTGCAGCCGTGGGCAATAGCACAGGAGGTGTTGGCTGCCCCACCCAACATCATCACCAACACTGAACTACTGAAGTGAAACTCGCTCCCTGCTGTGGTGATTCTCATTCTGCTGTTCCACAGTTTATCAGCTGGCAGTGGCTAGCAGCTGCAGAGGAGGCTTCTCTTGCAATGGATGTTGTCAGCCCCTACGGACCCAGAGCTGCTCCCGTGGCCGAGATGGGGTGGCTGACACTGAGCACTAAGGGTGTTCTGAGCTCTGTGTTCCACTCTCTTAGGAAAGAGGCAGTCAATACGCCAAATCACTCTTAACGTGAGGAGAGGATAGAAAAGAAGTTTAACCTACAAAAAGTGCCGAGGAGCTCCTAAATCGACCTAGAGACAAACGAGCTGTAAATCAAATAGATGTCTCAACACATACCTGGTTCTTCACTGCAATTCTTGTTCAGCTAGTAGCGTTGAGCACTGGGCTGGATGGACACACGTCTCAGATGATTCTTCAGTCACATTGTCCTAGCACCATCTCTCCAGGTAAGGAGGACGTGTAGGTGTTGTGCCACTGCCCTGCAGTAACATTCTTCTCTTTGCATAGTTTGGATGGCAGGGTTTATTCAGCACAAATATGGGATTCCACGCAGGAAGAACTCAATCCTATTATTTGAACAAGGAGTAGTTTGGGCTTTAGTGAGTTTCTCCTGAGATTGTTTGCTCTTGGAAAGTACAGAATGATTCTGAAAGCTTTTATGTGTTGGTGTTCTGTGCCCTTCCAGAAACAATGCCAGACCTCCGACAAGACTTCATGGAAAGGAGACGACTAACGTATTTGGGGCTGTGTTTATTAGGAATGGAGAACTGGAAAAGAACCACTCTGCCAGCAGTGCCGTTCTGTGCGGGTTGTGCTGTTGGAGCCCACATCCCTCTGTGGGGTGCTTGGCATTAGCTTTGTGGGGATCGCGCTTGGGAAGTGCCCTGCAATCTCTGAGGCAGGTAATGCTATAGAAAGGACGTGGAGGTGCTGGAGAGGGGGTAGATAAGGGTAACTGGCCTGATTAGAGGTCTGGAGAACAGGTCTGATGAGGACAGACTGAGGGAGCTGGGGCTGTCCAGTCTGGAGAAGAGAAGGCTGATGGGACACCTCGTTGCTCTCTGCAACTACCTGAAGGGAGATTGGAGATGGGAGGGAGTCGGCCTCTTCTCCCTAGGGACTGGTGATAGGGCAAGAGGAAATGCTGTCAGGCTGTGCCAAGGGAGGGTCAGATTGGGTCTGAGGAAAAACTTCTTCCCAGAAAGAGTAGAGAGGCCTTGGAGCAGTCTGTCCAGGGATGGGGTGGAGGCACCATCCCTGGAGGGGTTCAACAAACAGGCAGACAGGGTGCTGCAGGAGACGGATTGGTGGTTGGGGGTTGTAGGGGAGACTGTTGGACTTGATGGTGTTGAAGGCCTTTTCCAAATTCGGTGAGTCTGTGGTTGAGCTTGAGCTGGAGCTTGATGTGCACAACGTGCCTTTCCCCCTCCATCGTGCACAGGTCTCTGTGCAGTGTCGGGTAGATGCCTGAGAGGCTGAGGCACAGGATGGGTCCCTGAAGACACTCACTATGTCCTTTCATCATTACTTTTTTTATCTCACAAATGACTTGCCCAGGCTACTTCATCCCTACACATAGATCTTGGCACCTTCTTTGCAAAAAGACACCAGTGGGCACTCCTAAAAATGGCTACCTAACACAGCTAGGTGGCCAGTAGTGTTTGAGGAGGAAAGGGCACAGGGGTTCAGCCTCGCCAGTCTCTTAGAAGCAGCCAAAGCATTTTTTGGCACACATTGTTAACTGCAGCAAAAAATTCAGCTGGATGATAAAAGCAACAACAGCAACCACCAGCTTCAGCCTTTTATTTCCTGCACAGCTTAGCAGGATGAAATAGTTGAGCTTTGAAGTTACTGACGTGTGATTGTTTGCCCAATCTTGTTTTTCCTTCTCTCTGCAAATCCTTTTAACTAACTTTCAGGGGTAATTTTCCATTCCCATTTATTTTCTTTCCTAGACACGTTGCACAGTTTAATGTCCTCAGCTGTTGCCAGGGAAACAGAATTTTGAACCTGACTTGTCAAAGAAATGAAGGAGCAATTATTTTTGAAGTATTTCTATAAAGCTGGATCCAAGCTGATCTCTGGGATTCTTAAGGTGGTGCTGGTAGCAGGTTTTGTGAGATTACTCAAGGCTTTCAGGGGGTAACCCTCCTATATTTTAACTTCAGCTGCTCAGCATCACTTTTCTTTTGGGTGCCTTATTTGGAAAGTCCCAGCAAACCTGACCCAGCTGTTTCCAAGCAGAGAGAGCATGAAATGGTTTAGATGTGTTAAAGTGATTCTCACAGCTGTCTGCTCTGTCACAGCTGGCTGTCACTCCAGTGCAGCAAGGTGCAGTTTTGCAGGGAAGAAATACCCTGCCAGTAAAGGCTTACTGGGAGGGGAAGAGCAGTCTTCTCTGCTGGAGTCTGGGTCCGTGTTTTTGGGGCAGCATCTTTTCCAGGTGAAACTGCAGCTGAGCCTTTAGCTGCTTCTTCTCTTGTGCTGCTCTTTGAAAGGGAGTGTGGATTTGCAGGCTCCGCTAGAGCTGCGGCTACGGGTGTGCACTGGGAGATGTGTTGTGTAGACAGACCTGAGTTCTCACCTTCATAGACTCACAGGATGGTTTAGGTTGGAAGGAACCTTAAAGATGCCAACCCCCTGCCATGGGCAGGGACATCTCTCACCAGACCAGGTTGCCCAGGGTCCCATTCAACCTGTCCTTGAGCGCTTCCAGGCGCAGGGCTCATTCTCTGATGTCCTTCTCTGCTTCGTGTGGTGGCAGATCACACCAGCTTAGAGTTCAGGAAGACTCAAACACCGTAGATGTAGGAGGGAAAGAGCAGGTTGGGCATGTTAAGCTGCCACCAAAGTCAGCTGCAGTCCATGTGATGTCTCAGGGTTGTTCCAGAGCCTCTCCTCTGGAATGTGTAACTCCCTCTGAGATCAGGGGCTATTTTCAGCTCGTGGGTGAGCACCTGTACTCTGCCACAGTGACCACACAGCCTTGTGCAGAGGTATCCAGTGTGTAATGCTGCTATAAAGAGAGCCTTCAGCCCTAAAGAATAAACATATGGCTTAGTTATCTATAAAATACAACAAAAATAATAATACATTTAAAATCAGTGTTGCCTTACACCTGATTTAGCCACTTCAGGGAGAGGATCCAAACACACACCCTTTTTCTTTTCTCAACGTGAGTCGTGGACAGTTCTCAGTGCACCCTTGGTTATAGGATACAGGGAGCCTGACCAGCTCAGCAACATCCTGAAAAGCCAAAGAGAACTGACGTGACACCACTTGCACTCTACCTCTACTCCTGCAAAACCTTGTCATACCTGCCCTCTCCTAGCAAAAAAATCAGTATCTTTAAATGTCAGGTAAAGATATTTCAAGACAGTTTTGTGTTCAAAGCCTTGGATTTATTTTACTGAAACTGTTCTGTTGTCTTCCCCAAGCTGTAACATTAGAAGTTCTTATGTGCTTGGAGTTGTGTATTTTGGGTTGTTAAGGTCCAAGGTAGTGTTAAATCTAATGTTTAAAGGGGTTATCTGGCTACCTTGCTACACTTCTCGATAAAAGTAAGGGGTTGGGGGATGGAAAGAAGAAGGTGGCAGGTAAAAAGTCCTTAAGGATCTAAACGCCTGACTCAGCTCTCATTTAATTTGGAATAAGCAACAGATTTTCACCTGTCTGTTCCACTGCTAATACATTGTAGTCGCTGGTGGCTACCATCACTTCTTCACGGTGCTGAGACCCCCATGGGGTCTTCTTCTACTTTGGAATAAAAGGGATCTCTTTGGTACTTGTTGTTAGTCATTCCCACCCTTGAATGTTGGCCCGTGCCAAGCATCATGTTTAGGTTGGCTGGACTGCGTGGCTGTCTCTTGAAAATAGCAGGAACTGCCTTTTTCTTCTCAATTGCGGTCTACTTGGCCATTTCTAGCAATTGGTAGCCAAGTACTTCAAATGGCAAAATGGTTTGTTTATGAAAGGCTCTTTTTTTCCTCCTGTTGGGGGAATTAGTTTTGAAGCCTTCTCAGTGTTTTGTTCTGGAGTGTTCTCTAAGGCTGGTGGTCCAGGTCCCATGCGGAGGGCTGATGACTGACAGTTAATCTAGAAGTGCGGTAACCGTGAAGTCTTCCTAGCCAGACGTGTCAGGGGTTTATTTTGGAAGACACAGGTTTAAATAAAGACCTCGATATCCAAATCAGCTATCAAATGACAACTCAGCACACGTCAGTGGCTCTGTGGTAACCGTCTCTGTGTGTTTCCCAGATCTCAGGCACTGTTCAGGAGGCGGAAGGTAAATTCATGTTCACCTTCACGTAGAACTGAGTCCCTTCCAATTAACTGGCTCACATTTGCCATGAGGTACCAGCATGGACTGGGCAGAGATGTGAGGAGAGCTATGGCAGGTTCAGCCTTCAGCTGAGCGGCGCGTCCCTCTCCCCTGGCACCCCCATCACTTACAGTGATGGGCCAGCTCGTGTGCCAGCTGGAAGTGGGGCCATGTGGAGAGGCAGTGCCTTCGTTCCATTGATCTCTGAGGACAGCCAGGGCTTGTTAATTCTTTTCAGTAGACCACCCACTCAAGAAGTAGTTTATTTCCACTGGGAAGTGGGTGCTGCCTCTCTTGGAGCCCTTCCTGATGTTGTGGGTGTCCATCTCATTCCTGAGATCTCGCTAATGCCCGCTGGCTTCCTGCTTGCGTGGAACAAACCTAGGTGGGAAAAATGAGCCAGCCCTGTCATTTTCCTGCGTGGTGCTGGCTGTTGGATAAGACATCGCTGGGACAGGTGCTTCTTGGGCTAAGCCTCCATTTCCTCATGCAGTGGTGTAAGGGTACAGGATCTCTCAGCAGCTGGAAGGACCCTTGAGTGTTTTAGCATTTCTTCTGTGCTCTTCTTAAGGAGCGACAGACCATGCTGGTGATGGTGAAGCAGAGATCTACCCTCCCAACCAGCTTGAGGCTGGCTCAGTGTGGAGTGAGGCATCCCACAGCTGCCCATGGAGACAGGAGCTTCCACAGAATGGAAGCAGTGCAATTTCATTTGGGTCAACCCAAAATGGTCAGTAGCGCTGGCAGTTTGGCATCACCGACTGTAGGTCGTTACGGAGTATTAATAGTTAGTTCCACTTCAGAGTTCCTGATCTGACCAAGGCAGAGCTGGGGTCAAATGGATTTTAGGTTTGATAAAATTCCACATTTGCTTTCTAGCAGGGCTGTGTTACGCAAAGACCTAGTTCTCTGCTGCCTTACCTGAAATGCACTCAATGCAGCTGGAAAAGGGCAGATTTAGGCTGGACCTGAGGAAAAAGTTCTTTAAGCTGAGGGTGGGGAATCCCTGGAACAGGCTGACTGGAGAGGTGATAGAGACCCATCCCTGGAGCCATTCAAGGTCAGGCTGGATGGGGCTCTGGGCAATCTGGTCTAGGGAGTGATGTCCCTGCTTGTTGCAGTGGGGGTTGGGCAAGGTGGCCTTTGTAGGTCCCTTACAACCAAAACAAACATGAAATGCAAAGGGTTTTACACCTCCCTGAATGAGAGAGCACCACCGGGTGCTAGAACACATGTTCTTCTTACCTGAGAGCGAGTATCCTGTCACCTGAATTGAAACACCACCGGCTTTCTATTTCCCTTCTTTGGGGAAGTTGCAAACCCTACAACCCGTGGCAAGCTGTACAAACCAGTTTCGGTTATTTGCTGGAGTATTGGGTGAGAGGTGCTGCTCCTCACAAGCTGTGCTGGGGGAGATGCTCTCTGGGGAGCAGTAATGGCTGGAGTCGCAGGGCTGGTCCCTGCTTTGGTGGTGCTCACGTCGAGTGTCAGGGTGAGAGGGAGAAGCTGTTCTGGAGGAACAGCAGAGCAGAAGGCAACCAGAGCTGCCATCTTGTGTGAGGAGCTGAGACTGCACCAAAGTGCAGCATGAAGTGAAATGACAAGATGGGTAAAAACTTGTTTGACTTTTGGAAACTGCTGAAGTTAAAGACAACGTCCTGTGTAGTGACTAGTTCCTACTTTTCCTTTTATTCCTTTTTAACTAGTACAGACGAACCGCTTTGTCCTCAAGCCCCATTTTTCTAGCTTCAGCAGGACTGAAACTCAGTCTCAGAGAGGATGCTGAAGCAGACCCATTCTTTGTCTGCACCGGCTAGCAGTGCCGACTGGCCATGGAGCAGGACGTTTTGCAGCGAGGAACACCACAAAATACCTTTGTATAGTTTTATAGGCATGGTAGCCACAGACAAGCTTATCACAGAGTTACTGAGGCTGGAAAAGACCTCTAAGAGCATCAAGTCCAGCCTATGACCTCACCACCACAGGGTGCTGTGAATCAGGTGGTAGCTGGCATCTTTCTCAAAGCATCTTGCTGGGTTCTTGGTAGGATCTGCATGCGTAACTTCTCTTTTTCTTGCTGGATGTGGATGCTTAGCATAACCAGGCAAAGAGGTGTCCTTGCCAATACTGGGAGCTCAGAGATGCTTTTCCAGTGCATGTTTCCCCATTCCTTGCTCAATCCTACAAGCAAGGCTGGCTATGGGAGCTATCGTAGCAGATTATAAGTAGATCCTTCTGCCCTTCCTGTCTAGTAACTGACAAGCAGAAGAGAGACTCTGTAGCTTCCTACCTCTGCCTGGTCCTGTAATCCTCCACTCTTTCACTATAAACAGATTAATATCTTCCGTAAACCCTAATGAGAACAGTGGACATCATCTACCTCTTCCCTAGAAAAGATGATCTACTGTGATTGCTTGTCGCAAGGAAACTCTGTTTTCCTAGAAAGACAAGAGATCACTGGAAAAGGACCTGTAGCTAGTGATCACCTGTTCTTCTTGTGGGCTGTTTTAATCTTCCTCTGGTGTCATTAACCAGAAGCACACTACTTTTAGTGACAAATCCTGCAATAAACTCCTCCCCAGACCAGTGCAGAGCTGCACTGTAGCTCCTTTTTTAACCCTTTTGCCTATCAGCATGACCCACAGCTGTTTTCAGCCTTTCTTGTATTGTTTCTGGTTTTTTTATTCTTTATCTATTAATGCCTCATGGCATGGTTTATCACATTCACTCAAGTCCCAGATAAATCAGATCGCCAAGAAAATCAGCAAAGAAAATCACAGGCTCAGTTTGGCACAGTCCATCCATCATGAGCTCATATGCTTTAACCCCTTCAGTGGACATCTCAGTTTCTTTCAATAGCCAGTCTGTTGAGTGGATGTTGGGGGTAACACATTCAGACGCTGCATTGGGTTGGCATGACTGATGTATTTCCCTCTCATTTTATCCTCTTGTTCCACCAGGAGTGGTTAGGCAGCGGCACCAGTGGGAGAGTGGGGAGGTTGCTGGTGGAGAAGGTTCTAAGGGAATACAGACAGTGTGTGGCAGGCAGGAGCACAAAGGGGGTTCTGGGAAGAAGAAGCGGTGGAGAGAAAAGGGCGAGAGGTCATTTAGAATCACAGAACATTAGGGAGTGGAAGGAACCTCGAAAGGTCATCTAGTCCAATCCCCCTGCCACAGCAGGATCACCTAGACCAAGTCACACAGGAACACATCCATATCATTTAAACAGAAGATGCCTAAATAGAATTTATCTGTTCCATTTTGAGATAAATGTTACTCTTTCTTTTGTGGAAAATCTAGACATGTTTGAATTTACACAACCATCCTGTCAGTTCTATATGCCCACATTGTTGTTAAAAACATACAAGTGAAATTGTATCAAAGATTAGCAGGTTCTAAAAACTTGTGTAAGTCAGAAAGCAGAAGCAGTGGTTTTAAAAAGAGCATATTTGTTCCCCATTTTATGCTTAGATTTTAATTTTTTTAACAAACATTAGGGACAGCATGTATTTTCTCTGCAGCAACATGGATACTTCTTTCAAATTCAGGGCTTACAAGATAAAGTATAAAATCTTCCCATGTACACAGAATATAACCAAAATGCTGAACAGTTTATATGTTGCCCTGTCAAGATACAGACCTATCTTCCCAAATTTGACACCCCTGTGATTTCCAAAGTTCAAAAAACTCAATGTTAAGTCATATATATTAGTATTTTACCTCTTCTTCGGTGCAAGAACACTGAATGAATTTTAGTATTCACTAGTTGTGTTACAGATCATCTGCACTCCTGGAAAAATCCATGCATTTTCACGGCCAAAAGGCACCACATGTTCTACCTCATCGGACTTAGTTTTGTGATACAGTTCTCCGAGCAATTCCCAGATCAAATCTAACAGGCTGAATTGCTAAGAACAGTAAACAAAACAGGTTAAAACTAGCTCCTACTACTGCAGAATGGGAACAACAATTTTTTAACTCACACTTCCATTTTTAACAAATATCTGACAATCATTTCTCTGGGAGAGGCAAGACAGTATCTTCACATCAGGCAGTATATTGCTGAGTGCAGAGCATATCCTGGGTTTTGACCCAGGATCAAATGTCTTATTTCCAAATGTGTTCCTATTGAGTTCAGCATGTATCAGTGCCTTACATACTCCAAACTTGCAAACAATCTCTATTGTATCAGTAAACACTAGAATCATCCTTTGCTCAAAAATTACCAAGCAAGATTTAGCTATGGCCACATTAAACCAGTGGACCCAGAAGCATTTCCATACTGTTTCTGCAGTTGTATGCCATAGCCATAACCCAATTCTACTTCTGAAACATAGGCCAGACAGGGACCAAGATATCAGGGAATGGCATGGCATGCCCTTGCGTGTCTGACTATGCACTTATAACTTCCTAGCGCATTGGCAGTTACCAGGCAGTGTCATTCATTCCCACTGCCAATCTAACTGCTGGCACTGAAGCAGTAAGGATTCTCTATCACTTCACATTGCATACTCAGGCTCTAAAGGATCAGATCAATGGGCAATTTAACTTTGTACCCTGTCTTCAACAGTAGGTGTAAGCAGAAGACATGAAGAAAACAGAGCCAGGATGAGATAACCCTCCGCTTAATATTCTCTCTGCCTTCAGCTATTTGCAGGTCAGAATTTCCTGTATTTTTCATCTACTTTTCCACCTGAAGCCCTCTACTGCCACTCTGTATCATTTCAAAGTAATACTCAGCTTCTTATATAATACTTTAGGTGTGTAATGTCAATGCTCTGTTGATGTTTTCTTTCTCTGTGCACTGTTGGTTATTATTAGAGTCAATATTTTAATTTCTAGCATGTTTCAGTTACCTCTGATAGGTTTTTACTCTATTAGTTCACATCAGTTTTTACCCATTTAATTTATTTTAATATTAACCACTTCAGTATTACCCATTCTTGTTTTTCTAACTAGCAATAAATAAATTTCAATGAACTAATTATATAATTGAATTGTAATTCTAATTCCATCCAACTAAGAACTGTCATTGTGGAATTCTATTCAGCACCATATTTTCCATCTATTTTTGTGTAGGTTATATGGTTTGCATTTGCATATAAAATAGTATAGCATGCAGGTAATTACTTAATCAAGACTACATAAAAGACCCCTACTGTGCCTGGCAATACAATGGAACGTAACCCTGTTTTCCGCATACATACTACAAGTCTTCCTTTCCATTAACATGCTCACAACTACTTTCTGTTTCTTTCCTTGCTTAGGTCTACCTTGCCTGTGGATCTGCTAAATTTTCATTCATATGAATTATAGAACACACTCACTCGGAATTGATAACGTACACACACAGCTGTGTTTAGATCTAGGATTGTCCAGGCCAATCAAACATTGCAAGTAACTCCCACTGCACTTTTAAATATACCAAAATTATACAGAACACTGATAAAGTTGATGTTTAAAATCATGGTCCTATTAAGCAGCACCAATCAAGCACAGTAACAAAAGAAAGGTCTCAAAAGCTAGTACATACTTTAAAGAAAAAAGGCAAGACTACATAGGCAACAAGATGAGAATAATATCTACAACCTGCAGAAATATATTCTAAAATTGTTTCTGGGAAAACACTTAGAATTGCACCCATGATGTTTGCCTAGATCCTTATTCAAGACTGGAGTCAGTTTCTTAATATTATCCTTCTCTCGTGTGTACGTCATCAAGATTTCACAAGGCTCACTGTCTCCTCTTAACAAAGACCAATAATTTCTTCTGATGCCAGGGAAAACTGCTAACAACCTTCTGTACCTCTCCACGTTCATCCATTAAGTATTTGCAGTTCTTCTGTTATACTTCACACATCTTCCCCCCAAGAATACACACACAAGACACGGGAGGCAAACTAGCAGGGTTTGACGCACTAAGATCATCCTTCAGAGAACATCTGTAGCCCAAAAGGATTACACCCCAATAAAGGTGCTTCGCCTTGTGTTTGTCTTTGAGAAGGGGTACAAAAGCAGAAATACCTTTGAGGTTTGGAACAATGTCTTCCTTTCTCCTTCGATACCAAATCTACTCTGCCTATTTGGACATTTTCACACTGTTTTCTACCTTTAAATAAACAAAAGAAGGTTAACAACTTGCAATGATTCCCAACAAACCTAAACCTATTAGGCATTTTATAGAGTGCTTTAGCCAACGTCAACAGAAGCAACAGATTGCCTTAAGATAGGAGAGTGTCACTTTCAGGCTCCAAGAGTAAATCTGCCAAATACAAACTTTCTATTGCAACAAATTAGCAAATAGTTGATGGTGTGCATTTGTTGGTGAAGGTATGGTAAGCAGAATCTATTGTTATATTTAACTAGTGAGTTAACTTTGATGTTATACTTCAATAGGAGACTAATTTAGCCAACTAATCTTTTTTATTTCTTAAATATTGTTCGTTTCTATCAGTCAGAGGATTTTTCCAGACACTTACATAACAGGCATTAAAAAGATACATTTAGCAGCTACAATTGTTAACATAACAAAGGCTACAGAATCCAGAGGTTATTGCATTCTCCCAAAAGTACTTAAATAATAGCCTAAAATCTGAAGAATTACTTTAATACTTCAATAAAAATAACCCAATTCAAAACATTTTCAAGGAAACAGAGCTCCTTGCTCTAGGCTACCGAATAATGGCTGAAAGAAAGTATATAGCTTGTCACTTCTGATTAGAGAACTGTGCCTCTGTGCTTTGAATGAGAGGCATGTCTGGTAATAGGAAGTGCAGATATTAAATTTAATAAAATAACATGGAATACAATATATATGAAACTTGACCAAGTATAGCACAAAACGCAACATACATTACCCTGCTCAGTCAACTACTGTGGCCTAGCATCTAATGACAGACTTAATTCCTATTTTCCAAGGAGAATACTACAAAAATATAATTTTCAAATTATACAAATATTTTACCAGACTATACACAAAATGTAGCCAAAATTGCCTTACATATCTACACCAATACATAACAATAACAGACAATTGCTAGGCTACAAAATGTTCAGCCGTCAAAGTCCACATAAAGACATTAAGTCTTGCAATAATTAGCTGCAAAGACATTGATGCTAAGACATTAGAACATCATACGGATCCACAGCACAGACCCACTGCATATTTCTTTCTTTTCTTCCAGGCCTAAGGATTCATTTATTTTGGGGGGTTATTTGTTGAAGCATTAGTTGGGTTTCTTAAGCACAATCAGGATACAGCATTTAGAAATTGTTTATAAGGAAGTGCCTTGTCTGTGTTTGTGTCTTAATTCTGGCGTTCCAGCGCAAAACGTAACTGCTTTGTCTTTTCAATACATTAACCCTCGGTCTGTATTTTCACAATTATATAACAAGCTCCATATAGTAATCTCCATTCCCTTTCTAACAGAGCTATGCTACCTGTGATATGACACATAAGGGATTTTAAAACAATTCCAAGAGCTAATTCCAGTAAACCCAGAATTAAAGTTCTTGTTTTCATATTTCACTTTCAAAATATTTAGAACTTTGACAGATATGACATTATGTTTTCATTAAAACAGCTGATTTCAAAATGCTGCACTGTGCAAAAACACCATAAACACTTTATGATGAACTGCCACACTCTTAATTAAAACAATAAATCCAGTGCACAATATTTGTGCAGCCTCTGGTTTGACCTTTGCCTTTTGCTATCCACTACCAAAGCTGCTGCCTCATTCTGTGCACCAGATGCAGAAGGTTTTAAACCATGATCTGAAAGGCAGTAAAGATAAAATAAGAGAAAATGTGCCATTACTCTTAGCAGTTATGATTAATTCAGTTCATATTTTACAATCTGGTTATGGAGTAAAACTGCAGACTTTACATCAAGTATTTGCTATTCAATATACCAAATGTATAAAAATGCCTGATACTTTAGAAAATGACGTGAAGCTAAATTAACAACTACCACATGAAGGACAAAAATAGGAATAATAAAAAAAAAGGACAGTAATTAGCGATTTGTCTAAAATAATGAAGCTATCTCAGCCACTTGACGGTCAGGCTTGGCAACAAATGCATCTGTCAAAACAAAATTTAACTAATACTTTACGTTATTTCTCTACCATTTGATTTTAGATTAAAATATCCTTGTAAACTATCAGGTCTGCTCCACAGACAGAAAACAAAAGTTATGAATCCCTATGACATACTGTAATGATCACCGATTTGCTGTGTTTTCCTGGAAACAATGTTGAATGCAGAAGCCACTCGAAGACCTATGTACAGGAAATGAGCTTGGATCCTGCAGTATAGGCTGGTGGAGGCAGAAATCCTCCAGAAAGAAGATTAATTGAAAAGTTCTCATTCTGCAAATGCACTTACCAACTCATTACTTTAATCTACTAGCTTCGTATGCAGTAAAGCATGTTGGAGTAAACATCACGGTCCAACTGGTAGAGTCATATGTGACTCTATTCATTGCACATTTAATATTTTTTCTTTCTGTCACATGGAATCAGTTACCAAGTAAAGCTAATACGGCCCATGACCATTTGTGTGGCAGATCAGCATTAAGGAAAAATAATAATTTTCCTTAAGATAAGGAGTGAAAATGCTTTAAATTGCCAAACTAACAGAATTCAGTATTCAAATGCAAGTCCACCCACGCTCTAAGACTTCCTTTCCTATAACAACTACCCAAGCAGAGCTGTAGAGAACAAGAACCTTATTTTACCAGTTCTTTGCTTTGCTCAGTCAGGAATGAAAACCTCTCCTTAAGGTTAACTTACTAGGATACATCATTCTGCAGCTGACAAGACACCAAGTGTTTGAGGAGGTGGATGGTGGTTAGAGATTGGTTTTGTTTTAAATTATTTATATTTTACTCCCCAATTTCAGTTACAAATTAAGAAAGAAAAAATGCAGACACACACACACATAAGACTTTTCCAACGTGTTGTTCCTTACACAGTACTCACAGAATCACAGAATTACAGAACATCAGGGATTGGAAGGGACCTCAAAAGATGCTATAGTCCAATCCCCCTGCCACAGCGGCATCACCTAGACGAAGTCACACAGGAACATATCCATGCGGATTGTACCCAATCACCTCTTCACTAGTCTCTTATCTCAGTAGTGCCTTCATGAGGATCTGCTCCATGATATTACCGGGCACAGAGGTGAGACTGAGCGGTCTGTAGCTCCCTGGCTCCTCCTTCCCACCCTTTTTGAAAATAGGAATTATGTTTCTCCTTTTCTAGTCTGTGGGGACTTCACCAGACCACCATGACTTTTGGAATGTAATAGACAGGGGTTTAGCAACCTCATCTGCCAGTTCTCTCAGGAAGAGTAGAGGGGAAGAAGAACCTCTCTCAATCTGCTAACCAACCCCTTTCTGACCCACCCCAGGATGCTGTTGGCATAAAGCAATGTATTGCTTTTCAACACAGTTCACAGAGAACACAGAAGTCCAAATTCACTGAATCCATTCTGTGGGGGCATGTAAGGGCAGCACAAACATGTATCTAGTTTCCTGCCCACAAAGAAATCGGAAAGAATACTGAAAAAGGCAAGACATAAAAAAGATTCCCTACATTAAGAACTCTGTTATCTTTGTTAATATCGCTTACTATTACTTTGATTTCTTTGCAAAAGGAAAGAGAGGAATTTGACTATAATCAGTGATAATCAAGTGAGCAGAGTAAAAAGCAACCAATCAAACTCAACACATAAAACAACCTCAACTCCTTAAAACCAGCTTGCAAACATGTCTTTCAAAGAAAACATAGGAAACACGCAGTTACTGGAAACTTCGTTATTTATGTCTTTCAGTGACTCTCCCCATCTACGCTTGCGAAGAATACTATGAAAAAGTTGACAGTGAATGAGATGTTCTAAAATAGTTGATTAATCTTAGAGATATTTTACTTTTAGAGCTTCACTCATTTTATTTGCATTATCATAGGTTCCATAGAAGTGACTTTAAAACATCATTGGAAAATGAATTATATGAATTATGAGAATAACCAAGAATCTATGAGTTTTAAAACTAACCTAGGCAAATGGTTCTTCCACCAACTTTTCCAAACAAAACAACAAATACACAAAAAACTGTCAAAAACATCACAGAGTCTTTTTAAGCCTCCAAACAAGAAAGATTCTCTGTTATTTCAACATAAACCTTTCAGCCATCTCTTATGACACAGCAGGATACCATCAACCAGCATGGTGACACAAGCTAAATCCATGTCAAAGTACCAAAATGCGTGCAATAATTTATCCAATAAGGAACCTGGAGCAAGAATACCACACAGATGGTGGGACCACTTCCAAATAACTAACTAATCCTTAATGCTTTCACAATTATGAAATTATTCCTACCAGTGTATCAACCATCACATTTCATGAATGAACACGTACAGGACATAACTTTCAAGATGTAATTTTATTCTAATGTTGCTTTTTCTAAAGCAGAAATCCTTACCCTGACTGCAGTGAACTACCTGCCAAGTTGAAACTGTCTAATGAACACATGGTCAAGTGATGCAAAACTGAAACAAATGTGCCCTCCTGCCATAGATCGACTGCAAAGAAAATGAGCATTAAAACTCTCAAAAAACAGGTGTAAGACTATTTAAACGTTAATCAATCGTATATTTCCTGTAATCTGAGTTCTGAGACACACCTATAACACCGAGGTGAAACAGGACAAATTTCAGGAACTTGCAAGTTTTAGCCCATAAAATTCAGTGACATTTAACAAACTTTCAAGACACTGAAAAGACACCTTCTTTCAATCTGAAAGTTTGGGCAAACTTAAATTAAGGGTGATGCACAGGCTGCTATAACAGTACCTGCTACAGCAGAAGAGTACATCCTTTTAGAAGAAAACATTGCTTTACAGAGGGCATCACATAGGGCATAAAATGTCAATAAACTTCAAATGGGAATTTTGCCTACAGATCCATTCCACTTTAGCCTCTGGTCAACGCTTTTCTGAAGAGTATTTTTTCTATTCTGTGCAACAATTACTTTTGCTTTCCTTTTCCTTCCTGGAGGAAGAAGTTGGTCTATTTTGATAAGATTCCCAGCCTAGGCACCCTCACATGAAACGGCTTTGCGTTACCAATTAAAGTGGTGGAGCTATGATTCAGAACAAATACTGAATACATAAGGGACACCTATACCAGCACATCTACCTACAGCTTACAGATTACTGTCAGAAAGTAAAAGCACAGGGCAGAAAACTCACCCATCCCCCTTTTTAAGCACCATAACTTCGCCATGGTTATCTCCTGCTGGATCACATTAACAGTGCATACATTTGCAGAGAAGTTGTGTCCAAAGGATAAAAGAACCATCCCCAGCCTGACTGTATGACAAAGCTCCAGAAGCAGCCACAATTACTCCAAACACAAAGCCACAATCACCTAAAGAAGTGAAAGAGTATAAAGTAACATCAGTCACTACAGGGAATTTCCATTAGGTCAACTGACAGTCACCCAGCTGGAAATTGTAATTATAGATTCAGCTTGATGCAGAACCACAAGGCCACATTCTTATAACACTTTTAATGAGCCCTTTAAAAAGAAAAATTAGATATATGGAGAGAAAAACACAAATAGGAAACAAAAACATGTAAGAATTCACATCCCACAACAGAAAATGAGGATAAACTTCTCTACTAAGAGGGTGTCAGAGCACTGGAAGAGGCTGCCCAGAGATATTGTCAGGGAGTCTCCTTCTCTAGAGACACTCAAAACCTGCCTGGACATGATCCTGTTCAAGCTGCTCTAGAGGATCCTGCTCTGGCAGGCAGGTTGGGCTATGTGCTCTCCAAAGGACCCTTCCAACACCTACTATTCTGTCATTTGGTGAACCAGTGAACTGACCAGAATTTTACAACATTGGATGTTCAGGATTTCAGCTCCCTCCAGAGGAACCTGCAGATGCTTAGAACCCTAGAACAAACGAGCTTTTTTACCATGTCGTATTGAAATTAGAGTCAATGATACCTGACTTTGCCTCTAAACTAAGTCACCTTAAAAGCAATCATTCATAACTAAATTTGAAAGTCATACTACCAGTTGACCAAATAAAAGTAAGTGCTATTTCAGTCCATGAATTCAGAAAGATGATGTTTGTCTTCAGCAGAGAAATAGTCTGCGTTTGAAAAACGCATACAGTAAACTATTAACACTGACAGAAACAAATCTCTAACAATAAGGAGCGTATGTTTTCAAGTTCTCCTGGCACTAAAAGGATTAGGCATTTTTCTTTAAAATAAAAACAAATAGTCACAAAAAAAAATGTATCAGCAATTACATAAAACTAGTGAACAGATATTAAATGTGCCCAATAGGATGACATTTTTTGAATTATGCATTTCCAAAGTTCTTCAGTGAGCTGAACTTTCGCACTTTCTTCTTCATCCTGACTTGAATACCAAAAGATTTAAAGAACAGGGGAAGAGTAGATTAAGAAAAATAAAATATATGCTTGAGTCACAATATTCTTTAACCTTTTATCAGAGACCCTGCAAGAAAACTGGGCATGTGAAGATCAGCATGTGAAAGATAGCATCCATTAAGGTTTAGGCTGCAATGGCTTTAGGTTTCATGAATAACAAAAAATGAGCTCAGTCAAGAAAAATGGTTGAATAAAATTGAGAAGAAATACAGTATCCACACAAGGCCTAAGGAATCCACCCTCTTATGAACTCAGTCAATGGTGTTTCCTTCTACAAAAGTAAGAAATTACTATTTGTTTAATTAGAAAGCAGATAAATGAGAAAAAAATTAGTGGAAAGGCACCTTGAAAGTGAGGAAAAATTAGCAAAAAGGCAGCTTGAGGAAAATACACAATTTCCAGACTATTATAGTCAGGTAATGAGACTTCTCTTACTAGGAAATATATCTGAAGTATAGAATGGATGGAAATAGGAATTACCTACTATCTTCAATGAATTCTAGCTCAGTAACTGCACAAATATCTGTAGGGGTAAGAAATTTGGTTTGCAACAAAGGAATAGGAAGGAAGAAAACCAAAAATTTTTATAGCCTATTGAATGTGAAAGATGAACTCCAACATCTAATGTAAACAGCATAAATGTCTCCCTAAGAGCTGGCAATTGTTTCCAGGACCAAAAGTTTTCCTCCTTTAACAACAGTAATCCAAAAAAGTAATCTCATAACATAGTTTGACCAGTAAATGTGACTTTTAAACAAGATTTGATGGTGAGGTACACCGGATTATTTAGTGCATAGAGAACAGACAGCTGTCGGGAGACCTTCCCATTTAAAAGACTCTACAAACCCAGCTAGTCTTTAAAATGTCCTTAATAAAGACGCAAAGTGTTTGCACGCTATTAGCTACTTACTGCTGCAAGGAATCTCTCAGCCTCTTAGAGGAGTCTCCTTTGTAAGGGTTTCCTGCCCAAGGGGAGGGCCTGGCAGCCAGCTGTCATTCAGGAGAACTCAAAGGGTTCTTGGGCTGCTCAAAGGGTTATGGGGGTAAGATGATTGACTCATAGTCAAAGCTACATACCAAACTTACTTTGAGCTTATTGCTTAAGTCAGCCCTTGGCTACTGTACTGTTATCTATTTCCCCTGAAGCCATATTGAGCAGGATGCAACCACCACACCTATAGGAATCATTATTGCATCATTACCTCAGACACAGAGTACAGGAGATAAGAGCCTTGTTGATGGGAGAGGTTAAGCCCATGTCACACCTATATATAGACAATGAGTAGTATAACCCTCTCTGTCTCCCTGCTTAGTTGTCAGCTTTAGGAACACTCATAGGTCAAGTAAGATACATGATGGGGACCATCTGCTTAACCATGAAAAGTCTTCAATGGTCCCAAACACTAACTACAGGAGCACTTCTAGAAGTTGTTAGGTGATCCGTCTAGAGATACAGGTGAATGGTTTATAAATTCAACTTTGAGGAGACTATCTGAATGAGAATTAACCTTACATAGGATAATAATCGCAAGTCTTTGTAAAATAAAAAGATATGCCTTTCTGATAATGTTATCCACTGATCATCTACCACATTTATAAAACTGTAACTAATTAAGGCTAAGGAAATGGACTCCTGTTTACTAGGATGACAGAACAAATACTGAATTGATCACTCTTTTCAGGATGTTCATAACTCTAGTTTTAAGATATACATTATATACTCCAGCAGTTATACATAAGAAGACAATAGTAAGGTTATGATTTAAATTCTTCCTGAATGAACAAACATTATCTTTATGATGCTGACCCAGGAAATCCAAAATATCATGCTTGGAACTACTAATGACCATTAATAAAGATACAATATTGGAGTATAAATCGAAACACTTTCTGTACCTCATGTGAAAAGGACTGATGCCACTCAATATTTATACACGAATCAAGTAAGACATCACAGAGAATCACAATGAAGCAAATACATCTCACTCTGAATCTTGTTATCTAAACTCAGTTTTTCAACCTGATTTAAAATTTCTTTGCATCAATGGGGAAGTGGAAATGCACAGCTGTCACCCAAAAGAACTGCGCAGAGGTGGTTTAAAACAAAGACAATTGGCAAGGAAACCTGAGACACTCCATCATTTTGATTGTGAGTCTTAATTAACACATATAACCAGTGCCAAATGTGAACAATTCAGTACACATCACACCCAACTTCTGAAAATTTGGAACTCCTGGTTTGAATTCTGTAGGCATTATTCAAGAAAAAAATCTAAATTTCCTGCGGAATTCTTGATTTATACCTGAAAATAAGATGTATTTTTTTTTTTAGAATTAATAGAGGCTTCTGCACATCACTCCTAGACTAAATACACTGAAAAACCAGTGCCACTACATGTGGAAAACCCTTCAAAAAATCCCCAAAAATGAGCTGTATTTCTTCTTTGTAAGTGTGTCTTACTAAGTTCCACCACTGGGATAATGAAAAAGAGAATAGGGATACATCTCCTTCTAATTTTTGTCTTTCTCAGCACCATTATTAACGTATTCTCCCTCTCAACTTCTTTTTTTTTCTTAATTGTAAGTAGCACCACTGGGAGCAGGTGCCTTCAAGTGGGGGCACATACCAAGGCTGACCTCCCTATGAACAGTTCTGAATTCCCTGATCTTGTTATGAGTATTTTTTCTTTAAATGCAAAGCTGCAAAATGCATGAAAACTAAAGTAATTCAATTAAGGATCTATTCTGAGCTGGAAAAGACCATTTTGTTAGAACCAGTGGAGCACTAGTTTAACCCTGGTGCTCACAATTCCCAAGCAAGTCAGCACATTAAGCCAGCTCTTCAACTTAAGAACAATTACTGTCATTTATCAGCCTGAATAGCAATAATGCACAAATCGACAGCTTTCAAGAGGCAAAGAGCGAGCTAGGTGTAATGATATGCAAAGCCACAGCACTCTACATTTTGAACTGTCTTCAGCCCATCAATACATCTCCAAGTACCTACAATTTATCAATACAAATGTTGTACCCGATGAAGGCAGGACCAAAAAGATAAATATGAACAGGGTGGAATAAAAGGTTCAAGAATGTTTGAATTTTATAGTGATGAAGTACAGATCTCATTCTTACAGCATTTTACATGCAGTGACCTGATCACATCACATTTTATTCAGCAAGAGGAAACTAGGGTAAGAGATAATCTTTCTTCCAGGTAGTTCTAAGCATCTGCTTTGCTTTTTTTGGTTTTGCTGTTGTTTCTTCCTCCTTTCTTTTCTATTCTTTTTTTTTTGCCCTGCCTGACAGTGACTCACAGTGCTCTCCCACTACCACAAACCCTTTCCTAGTTCCCTGGGTTACTTTTTAGTGGAATACAAAATTATCATATTGTATTTTTTATCTCAGGAAAACAAAATAGATACAGAAGGTATAATTTGAGTTTCACTATCTTATAAACCTATCTTAGTAGCAATTGAAGGATTAAAGGAACTATTAAAAATATCTAACAGCTTATACACCAAATGGTATTCTGCTGATGAAAGGCTCAACAATACAGAACTGATTTTCTCTCTGCCTGATATAATTGTGTGGGGGGGTTTTCTTTCAGTGTTTTTTTTTTTCTTTTTTAAAGCAAACATCTTCTTTGTGAATGGAACCTTTCAGTAACTGGAGCTATTGCAATAATCAGGCATTCAGATTCCTTTTCTCATATAGGACCTAAGCAAGCAGGTACGGGCATTTGAATCAGCAATTAACATACACAGACAATAAAGACACTTCTGTGCTTTACAATAAGAAAAAAAAAAACATTCTTTCGCCTGCAAGTCTGGCAGTTCTACCTGAAACTGCTAGTTTCATAACACCTTTTAATTTTCTATTCCTTACTTTCCAATTATTACAGCATGTAAACCATGATACGTAGTCCTACCTTGACTTAAACATATACTTCCAAATATATTTTGCACACTATGCAAGCTATTTTTCCTAAACTATTTCCATCTTCAAAAACTGTAATACATTAGAGAAAGTATAAATATGTCCAGATGGATAAAATGAGGTACGAGCAGAACTGAAAGTGGGCTTTGCCAAAGTCTTGTAGTTAAAGAAGAGAGATCAAGAACTCTGTGGTTTGTTCCTAACTGCTACAAACTTCTCATATAATCTTGAACACATCACTAAAACCTATGAACCTCTCAGTTCCCCTAGAGACAGCTCTTTTTCTAAACACAGACAATAGCTTCTTCAGGGGACAGATGACAGTTATTGATAAATGGAAAATAGAACATCATGATCCATGAACATCTGTGTAGTATTCCTCAGCAGAGGTCTGGAACGATATTGTCTTCAGCCTTCAGGAGACAGAATTTACACAGAGACAAAATTCATCATATGATACAGCTCAAAGTTGAGAGAATTTAACAGAAGCATTCACATTATTTAAAATACAAGTTAAAAAGAAAACACTATTTCCTCCTGTTCTACTGTCTTTCTAGAATTGATTTGTCTACTACCTATTGAGAGGGGATGGTGGTAGGAAGCTCTGAGTTTTATTTTTCACATTCCTTTTTACTCCCACTAGCACCTTCTTTCACCGACTTTTACCATCTTAATAAGTGGGTTCAGATGTTGAAAAGGATGGAGAGAACATAAGAATATAACCAACTGAGAATGCCTTGGAGACCACCAAGAGTTCACATCAACAGAACGTGTCAAAGTACGGGATGAGCTCATGCTAAGGCATCCCACAGGCCCTTCTTAGCTGCAGATTACACTTGTTCACCAATTTAGTAGACTTATCAGTGAGTTATATCAATATTCAATCAGAAGAAATAGCTTACTATCAAAAAGTCAAATTAACAGGTTACCTAAGAAATAACATGGCCATCTCACCTTCCAGGGAAAACAGAGAGAAATCTTGGTTTTGGTCTTAAACTGATTAAGGCAGTTTTGAGCTCTTAGGCAGTGCTGCTTTGTAACAAATTGCATCTGTGTTTGGTCTACTGTTCTGATGTCAGTTCAGTGAGAAACGTGTATGGAAGAATCCACAAAATGGAACCACAGCAGTATAATTTTCCAGGAAAGTGAACGGCGAGTGTCTAAACAGAGGCCAATGGATGATTATGTTGATTTATCTCTCTCTCTCTCACTTGCTACTGTGTGATTTTTCACAAGTCTCCCGTAACTTGGTATTCCTTCTCATCTAACTGCTCCCGCAGTTGCATTATTACATTTAACAAATCTCATTTCCTTTTTTTAAGATTATGTTTCTAGTATTAAGTAATGATGAGAAAGGACTGCAAGCTCGAACCCAAAAGTTTCAGAAAACAAAAGGAAATAAAAAGAACTTGAACTAAATTGGTTTTGAAACTCTGTTCAACTGATGTATCTTTTTTTATGTGAAAAGCAGTGGTCATTGGTCTTAAATGTTCCTGTAAGCTATGGTGTAGAGAACTTTTGTCTCTGTAACTTCTCCTTCTAATAGACCTCCATTTATTAGGGAGGCTACTTTTATCAAGCTCTGATGCTCCCAATAGCAGCATCAGAAATGCAAATGTCCTGTAAAAATCCAAGGCATAAAACATTACACTGTTCAAAACCAAATCAATTATTCAGAAGAAGAGCAAAAAACTCTCAAATTAATGTGTAACCTGAACAATCTAAATGACGTGATATTGTGTCAAATCCCTTTCTTAATTTCTAATTTCTGAACTGACTGAGAGTTTGATCTTGCTTGCTCTGAATTAAAAAAAAACTCAAAACAAATTCAAAACTTTTCTATCAAAAAGCAGAGAATAACTTCTGGAGCGAGACAGTATTTTCTGTCCAAAAACTTCAGATCTATATATTCATTGGCTGAAGTAATAAGCAGAAATAAAAGAGAAAGAATCATTTCTAATAGTTACAGCTACAAGCATTAATTAAACTATGGTGTGCTGGCTGGTTCCTGCTTGTCTTTTCAATAAAAGAGTATCACCTAATTATCGAATTAAACTGCAGATCCTTCCAAGTTGTCAGAAATTAAGACGATTTGAAGGGACATGGAGACTTTCAAGGCTTCTGACACCACTGCAGAAAGGATCTGACTGTATTTGCATCCTTCCTTCTTTCACAAAGATCTCTGGCAAAATCACCACCTGCACTCCGACAGCCAAACAGACTCCTTAACAAAGTTTTTCATAGACATGAAGACCTGAGTCATCACTGCACAACCACAGGTACGAGAAATGTGTTATGAAGTTACCAAATACAGTTTCCCACATATACTAGTAAACATTTTATCTATAGATACAATATATAGCAAAGTAACGACAGATCAGCAGCCACTTTGAAGGCTCATTGACTCAAAACGGTACCGTCTAGCATTTAATTTGCTATGAAAAAAGAACGAGTTCTGAGAGCTTTTTGAAGATTAGTGGGAATTAGGCATGTCCATGCTTTTAGAGGATGCATATCCACCCCCTTATACACAAATACATTATTACCAATCTTGTTCCAACAGTGATTTAGTACCCACCAACTTCATTAAAATGTGAATTATGATGAACAATCTCTAGCAATTTTTTAGTAAAATTAAATGAAACACTAGTATTAATGATTGGTAGATGATAACAATTCTGCAAACAAGCATCTTAATTACTTGGTATGTGACAAAGACAGTAAAAAAGCTTTGAGCATGAGCAGGCCTGTCACTTGCCTGTTCACACTATAGGGTTGATAGTACTTAGCTTCTCACTAAGGTGTAGTACAGAGCCCTGAAAAGTAGCTAGCTCTTTTTTTCCCAGAGCTGGAGTTTCTTCTTAGTTTTAGTGGTTTTAAGCATCAATAAACTACAGAATAATCAAGCAACTGCAGGAAGAACACCTCCAAATACTAATTCCAGCTTTCAGATGCCTCGTAGACAGCAGGGAGCAAACATGAACATCAGCATGGTTTAACCTGACAGCTAATTCCATCAGTACCATAGAGGGAACATACATCATATGCTATATTTATGGCAGAAATCAGCCAGTCCACTCCTGAATAATGGCCACAAAGGACATAATCAGCCTGACACAGTTGGATCATCCTTGGAGTTACCTTAATTTATGCTAAAACAAAATTGATGCCAACCTATTGCAGAATTTGTCAAAAAGGGAATGCAGCATCAACTGTTTCGAAATGCCACCCAGACTGACTCTGTGCAACAAAAGAAAATATCTCAGCTCACCATCTCATTTCTAATGGGTCTTCTAGCATAAAGCTCTTCATTGGAAATGTAGGCATTCTTTTAAAAGGGAGCATTCCTAAAAATGGGTATTTAATATAAAATCTCATGCTGACGTCTTGCCTAAACCGACAGGAAAGGTGTTACAGCCATTTTATCCTTGTTTCTATTCATCGTTATAACTGCCATGAAATATATACAGAAGATGACATTGAAGAAAAAATCAAAGACTAAAACTGGAGCCAAATACTCCCAAATCAAAGAAACTTCTTGACTTTTGTTACTCTTCTCTTTGAAGCACGCATGCAGTAATCTTGAAAAGAGTGCGGACTCACAAACTGAAAAAATAGAGGGCAAATCAGGGCTATTTCAGGGATTCAGATCGAATGTTGATATATTTAAACATGCTATAACCCGGAGAGGAGGGTTTTCTTCAATGTCATCTTATTACATTGCAAGGGAGGAAAACAGACAGTTCAATCACAAAATCATAATGCTTAAGCAGCATGAAATCATAAAGCTAGCAACAAAACAGGTGAAGCATGCTACATTTATGATTCATATGCTTCCTTTCACCCTAGCACAGTATTGGTTTACTGATAGCCCTAAATGGCCAGTCCCTGCTGGTCTCTCCAGCACAAGAGGAGTGAGCAGTATTATCCTTCTGGGTGTACTTACTGCACTGCACTCTATCATATAAAAATAATGCACATGAATAGTTAAACTGTTTATCCAACTGTACACATAGCTTACAAGCTACCATAAATAGTGTTGTTGTTTAGACATGTACATAAAGCTCAATGCATACAAATAATATTACTGTCAGATTCTAGATCCATTGAAATTGGTACACTGCTACAACACAATTTGGCAATTTTACTTTGCTACAGACATCCCAATTATCTTAAAAATAGATGTCAGCTAAAAGAAGACATTATTTGCAAAATTATATTTATAAAATAAAGTCTAAACATTTACTTTCTTCAATCATTTAGTTTTCTCACTTTTTTTTTCAAATCTTACATGATTTTGAGATCAGAGATGTTGAAATTCTCAAGCATTTAGGGGGCACGCACATCTTGTAAGAGGTGTCTCCTTAATATTTACATGAGTATAAATGCAGAGAAAACCAACTAAGAGAAAACTCTCAATTTATCTTTTGCTTCCACATGGTGAAATAGACATTTCCAGCTAAGGTACTACACTGAAATTAGAACATCACAAAATAAACTGGGATGTTTTCCCTTTGCACTAAAGCTGGACTCAATAGACAGATGAGGACGGAAGAGAACAAACAGCTTGCTTTGCCTCAGATAAGCTGAAGGCTTCTTCAGTCTCTGCAGCAGCTGTATAAGGAATTAACTTGCAGAATTAAGCTCACATTTCAGTATCACAGAAATTCGTGATACATGTAAATTCCTTTTAAAAAAAAGGATAATATTTTCTGGAGTTATTAGATAAACTAAAAGAAGTGAACTAGGCTCCCAAATGCCTTTTTCAAATTCCAACTGTCTATCTTCGATACTGACACATGTTCACTAACCAGGTAAATAAACCTGCTCTGTTGCCTTGTTGTCAATCAGTAACCCAAAGTAAAGTTTTTAAATTAACATCACTGTTCTAAAAATACTATTTGAAGCAGCTTTTCCTATGTAACAGACATTCCTTTGAACAAAAGAAAGATTTATTTTTCAAGATGTACTTGCAATACACTTTATCCTAGCACACGAAACCTGCTGCAGTAAAAAAAAAAAAAAACCCAACAAGCAACATTTATAAGACAGGGACTAATGGAATATTTATTTGCTACTGGTATTTGCGTTTTATTTTCTGAATGCTAATTCTGAAAAAACACCTTTTAGGATTTTCTACCTTTGCCCTCCAGACTCAATGAAAAAATCTTCAGTTTCTCTTTTCAACCAGAAGATGGAGTCACTGTTTCCTTAGAAAGAACCCATAAACGTGTCAGCTTCCAACCAGGTAAATGTTAACAATCACATTTAAAATCACGAATTCTTCAGCATGTTAAGACACTGATCCTGCACCGTACAATACTGTTGGTTCAGCTGAAGGTCCGCTTTATCAGCATATGGCAAATCTTTCTAGAATGGAATAGAGGCAGTTTTCATATATAGCTGATGCTCTTGTAAGAAGTGATCCTAGTTCAGCAGAGAACCAACAGTTCTTGGAATACTATTTTGCTTACTAGTGTTAGATCTACTGCAAGTTAATATCAAAGGAAAGCACACAAGAAACACTGTGAGGATTGGACTAGATGATCTTTCAAGGTCCCTTCCATACCCTAATGTTCTGTGAGTCTGTGTAAAAGGAGCAAGTAACTAACCATACAGAATCTGTGGTTATGTGTCCTTCATTCCTACCAAACAACCTGAAGTTCCAAAAAGTAAATGTAAGAGGAGAATTATTACTTTTCATTTCATCGCAACTTTAATTTAGACATGTTTGCAGAACATTTATACATAGTAAGACACAAATATATTCCGTTCTCTCTACTTTTCCTTAAAAGTACATAACAACAAACTCCCCCATACGTAACAAAATGTATATGCTCAGGTATCAGCACAGATTTGTTTATAAAGCTTTCACAGTTACCTAACAGGTCCAAATTTAATTCTCACAAGATTAATAATTTAGCCTTTGAAACGTCATGTTAGTTCCCATTAAGACATTCACCTACATCTACAGTTCAAAATGCTTCATCTTTTATTGCAGCATTATCAAAGGTCATGACGGTAGGTCCAACCAAGTTAGAAAAACAACAGTGCTATTAATTATTATTATTTACAGTACATAGTAGTAAATTAATTGGTCAATAAAAGGTATCATTATGATTTATCAGAACATTAAAAACACATTCACTGGATTATTTTTCCTACTGAAAATTACAGCATTCAGTAATAAAAAACAAGCTTTTTACCTTTTTAATTGGTGACACGGTTCCGCACAAAGTGGAATGGACTTCTTGTGACTGTTAGCGAGAAGAGAGTATAAGTTAGGTTATAATTTTTTTAAAAAATTGAGGGTAAATATTTTAACAATTTTTCCTTCATCTTACATTTATGCAACTGCAGAAAATTTGGGAAAAACATTGTTCAGGAAGTTCATCATTTGGGAAACTCAGAGAAAACCTGGACAAGAGACAAGAAAACACAAAGTCCAGCTTTAACAAAAAGAAAACAACATAGATTTTTGTCTTAATTACTTTTTATATCTTACAAAAAAATAATTTTTACATTTGAGGGTCAAAAATCAAGCCTGTTTCTGCTCAATCACCGTTATTTTAGAGAATTTCTCAGACATAAGCCATTAAAATGGTAAAATGTAATTAAAATATAATACATAACTAATATAACAAATTATTGTACAAAAAGTTAATGAATTGTTCTCTACTTCTTATCATTAATATTGGTTTTGCAACCACTACGTTTGTGCTAGCACTGCTAAAACAGCCACTATCGTACAGAGATGTAAAGACCTGAAATACTGAGCTCAGCACTTTTGCCTGCATGTATGACGCTTTCAAATACATTATGTGTAAGAAGAAGAATGTATTATTGCATAACATTCTTAATTGCATCTCTCCCTATAGGACTCCATCGAAACACAGCATGTTGCATCTTTATAAAAAATATTTTGTAGAAAGGATTTAGAAAAGCAGAGAACCATTGCACATACAGTTACCACGCATTATGTATCCCATAACCTACATTTTTTCAGTTGACAGTGCTGATTTTTAGAGAACCTAAATGGACATTAACTCCACATGCTCATATGCAGCACAATCTTTAACTCCTTATTTCTTGTCCAAAGAAGGACAACAAGGCTATAGCAAAGGGCCAGGAGAACAAGTCTTTAGAGAAGCAGCTGAGGGAACTAGAGTTGTTTAGTCTGGAGAAAAGGAAGCTGAGGGGAGACCTTACTGAGTTTAAAACTACCTGAAACAATTTTGTAGCAAGATGGGAGTCTGTCTCTTCTCCAAAGTCACCAGTGATAGGATGAGAGGAAATGGCCTCAAGCTGCACAAGAGCAGGTTTAGTGGGCATGGTGGTGTTAGGTTGACAGTTGGACATGATTTTGGAGGTCTCTTCCAATCTTAATGATTCTATGATTCTATAAAGAAGACATTAACCTGAACAACAAATACTATTTCCAGGTTTCCTTTCATTTCCATGACATCAGTTGGGAACAAGCTTTTGTTCAGTGCTTACAAGAGAATTACTTCACAGTTTTCTTGTAATCACTTTCTTCATTACCCTTGAAACAGACAGGGACAATTCAAACAGCACATTTGCAGTGCTCAGAGTGTTGTACAGTGAATCTATGACAGTTTTGATACAGTTTCTTCCAATGTCACAGCAACAAACATCTTTTAAGTTGGTTTCTCTATGAAAACTCTAGCTTGGGCAGAAGGGAAAGCACAGATGAAGAAGAGACTAGATGGATAGGTTTGTATTGATCCACCCAACATTTCTACTGACATTCAGTGGAAGCCTTTCCACCATACTGTCTACTTACTAACCTAATATAACAGCATTTTAATTCTTTAATATTACTCTATATTATTGGTGGTGGCATTCCTATTATCACATTACATCAGATGGAGTGAGCTTGTAAAAGAATCTGATGTTATCTCAGTCAATGAAGAAAAAAAACCTCTCAGTCTCACAGTGTTGATCTGGCAGAAAGTGCCAGTCTTGTTAGGAATTCTATGGAATCCTTAAAAGAGTCACTGCAACAACAAAGCCAAGCTCATTAATACCCATGGCAGTCTCACATGAATAAAAAATTAGGAGATTATTAGTACAAAGCTAATTATTACACTGCATTAGTGTCCACACTCAGGTTTTCTTGTGAGTGGCTGCAGAGCTCTACGCGAGGGGAGCCTGGTGGCAGCCTTGCACTGGACAGTCACAGCCACTTCTGCAGCCACGTCAGTGCTAGGCACAGCTGAGCCCAATGGTGATGCTGATGCCACCTCTATGGAAATGGATTTCAGAAAGGGGAAAGGAAGGAGTGAAGTTGAGCCTGGGAAGGAGGGGAGAGTAGGAAGAGAGTTGTTTTAATTTTGTCTTTGTTTCCCACCATCCAAGTGGCAACACACAGGATTAATTTTCCCCAGGTCAAGTCCTATTTGCCCATGGTAACTGGTGATCTCACAATCTTTGCCTTGACCCATGAGCTCTTATTTTTCTCCATCTTGTGAAGGATGGAAATGAGAGAGCAGTTTGTTATGTGGCTACAATTTCAACCCACTACATGCCCAGGTTGAAGAACACTAGTGGGTATCAGTTAAGGCAGGAACATGACAAAAAAGGGGCGAAAAGTCAAGCGCAGACCACACAAAAAGAAGAGAATGCCAGATTTATCTGAAATCTTATCCCCACCTGGATCATTACTGACTTCAACTTCTAGTCAGTCTGTGATATATTTGGATATTTTGATTATACACCCATACTGCCAATGTGTATTATAGTGACATATTTGGGGCTCTGTACTCAGTTCTATTCTCAGCACACAACTGGAACCCTAAATATAGTCCTAGTCTGTCTGTGAGTATCATGCTGTGTAGTTACACAGGCATGCTTTGCTGTAGTAACCCTTTCTTCTACTTCTGAGTTGTGCAAGCAAAACAATCTGTCTACAAAGGTTCCATTTCTTTTACTGTGTCAAATCCTGTATGTACTGATTCGGAGGGAAAGATGTGAATGAAACAGTATGGATATTTGGAAAGGCTACCTAAAGAAATATGCTATCTAATAAAAATTATATTGTATGACAAAGATTTTATGTTTTTAAAAATGGAAACGACTAAAATACTTCCCCAAAACCCATAGTATTTTCAGGAGAGATATACTGAATACATATTACGATACCTCCAGGATGCTATGATTCTACACATTGTATTTTCCTGAAATGTTTTTAGTATCCCTGAGCTTTATTATCCTTCATTTATAGCCTTCATTTGCACTAAATTTCTTCCCTTATCATACAGTTAAATTCTGCTTAGAAACTCTGCTGATGCTACCTTTAACGTCAGGCCCACCATCTTCCCCAACATTCTGAAAAGTGATGTGTTTATTTCTCCAGACAGTTTCCTCCTTCCCCTTCAACGTCACACTTCCACCTCACTTTTCTTTAGTAACCATAAAACTCTACTAAGGATGTTCAGTAATCTTCTTGTCCATCTGTAAGGACACTCCTGGCTGTCTACCGAAGAGTACCCCTCTCGCTCTCACACACACAATTTGTGTAGCAGTTGTGATACTAATCTAAGTCCACCAAAACACAGCTTTCAATGGTTACAGTAATTGAGCAAAACACGTCCACTCTGAAATTATTAATATTATCACAGGGAGATTAATTTCCTTTTGATGTTCTTCTATCAGGAACTCTACTTTGATTCATTGATGTCACAGAACAAATTAGCACAGAACATAGCCAAGCAGTATGATATTAAAATCGGACATTATTCTGCCACTGATATCAAACAATAAAGAGCAGATGGTTTTTTTTTTCAGAAATTACTTTCATGTCAAAGTAGAAGGCTGCACAAACCAAAATTCTTTCTTTTTCTGCAACTTGCTCTTGTTTGTTGTTGCATTGTGTGCCTCAGTCAAAATCTTTAGTGTATGAAAAGATTCCATTATATGATGAAAGGTCAAAATTTGGTGGTACACAGAAAAGAAGAGATTTCATAACCGCTTGTGTTTAGGCTTCACAGTGGCAACAAAACACAACACTTGGTGAAAAAACAAAACACCGACCAACTTGTATGTACTTCTGGACAGAACATTTGCCAAACATTCAATTGTATTACCTTTGTCATTTTACATTCAGAAATATAATGTATGCTACACTACTCTGAAAGCGTTAGCCCTTCGTAAGAAACTAAAAGCAATGGTATTTACACTGCCACCAAAAGTGAGGTTGTATGTTCATGCTTTAGTGTCCTTAGTTCTTCACTAAACCTGAACTTGTTTCTTCAAAATCACAAATCACAGATTCACAGAACATTAGGGATTGGAAGGGACCTCAAAAGATCATCTAGTCCAATCCCCCTGCCAGAACAGGATCACCTAGACCAAGTCACACAGGAATATATCCAGGCGGGTTTTAAATATCTCCAAAGAAGACGACTCCACAGTTCTTGCAAAAACACAACAATGAAGGTCCTCAGGCTCCTGCTGGTCCTCTCCTACCTACTCCGTATGCCAAAGAGTGCCAGGTCTCCTGGAGATCATCTCCTGCACCATCAGCATCCCCTCCACTGTGTCTCTGAATGACCTGAGATAGAAAACTTTCTGTCCCTCCCTCCCTATGTCCCTTCTTCCCCAGTTTCCCCTTGAGGGCTGTGTCTGCCCCAGGGAGGAAAGCCACCAGCTTGGAGGTGTGTGATGGAATGGGTACATTAAACCAAACCAGTGAGTCCACTACCAGTTCATACTGGCATCTTGAGGGAGAGGATTCTTCCCCAGTATCCTCTTAGAGTGCCGACAGCCACAGCACTGGGATTTCCTGGCCCACAAGCGATTTCTTTAGTAGCTCTCAATGGGTTTTTCTTCCTTGAATTTCTTGAGGTGGCTCTTGACCTCCCCATGACAGCCTTTCATCTCTCCTGGATGTTTCAGTAACACCAGGCTTGGTGTCCTGTGCTGACAAACAGCTCGGAGGTGGAACACAGTGGGATTCACCTTCTGGCCCCTGGCACAGCACCATCACGGATGTAGAAGATGAAGGAGTGGGACTACCTCCTCAAGGCAAGAGGAGCACAGAAATCAATTTTAGCTGCTTGGAAAGAGCCCCCTGACACTGAGTGCTGACGTCTGGGTGCAGAAGCAGCTCACTGCAAAGATCTCTTGGGAAATGATGTGGGATAACCACAAGCCAGTCACTGCTTGAGTAAAAGGCTGTGGAGAAAAGGGAAAGGAAAAGTCTGTGGGGAGGGTGAAGGTGCAGTAGGGCAGCAGGATGAAGATTTGCCTCAATTATTGAAAAAGATGAAAATGGGGTAAAACTCTCCTCTTGAGCAGAGGGCAGGGCAGTCACCTCATTTCTGTCACAGAGCAGGGGACAGGAGCGGACCAGCCTAGGGCAGGGCAGCAGCCACACACGTGTGGGCAGGAAGAAGCAGCTAAAAAAAGCAGATGGGTGGAAAAGGGAGGAGAGTATCAAGGAGATAACATAAAGGTTAGAGAAGAAAGTCAGAGGAAATGAGCTGAAAACAGTCCGAATGTCACGAAAAGGTGAAGCTGAGCCTCACCAGTGGCACAGAGCACTGGGATTAGCAGAGCTGTGTCGTGATGCACAAGGCTGTGTTGAGATACACTGAGAGCTGCTCCCCCTGCATCCTCCTCCCTCCGGCACTGAGCCGGGGGGGTCACTTGGAAAACATCCATAATGTCACGCGTGGGCTCCGCGGGCAGCCGGCAGCAGCCGGGCAGGCTCCCTCCTTCCTCCTGGGAGTCTTCTTTTTCATTTTGTCCCTCTTTTTTCATTCTCTGCCCGCTGTTCTGCAGCCTGCACTATGTCACCGGCATTTGGGAACGAAGCCCAGCAGCGCGATTGGCTCCCACCACGTCTAACGTGGGATGGTTTCTGCTTTCAATGGCTCATCCACGTGTGGGAACGGGGCTGGCGCAACGCTGCTGCCGCTTCGACCCGATCGTGAGCCAGATTGAAATCCTGGGGGGAGGTTGTGCTTTCCAAAGGCAGAGCAAGCTTTCGCCTGAGACCCCAGGTGCCATTACCTCATGTTTGTTTGCTCGGGCTGGGAATAACAGCAGCAGCGTTCGGTGTCGAAGCCCTTGCCAGACACCTTTTTGCTTGATGTCATTCTTGCGGCAGCCACCCCAGCTCCGAGGATGCTCTTTGGCCCTGGCTGCTTTACTCCCATTTCCTGACTGCCAATCTTCATTTAACTCCTTGAGCTCTGCATCACGACACAGCCGGTGGGATGAGCTTCGTGGTCCCTGGGGCTGCAGCAGCTGGAGAAAAAGGAAGGGGAGAGGAGCAGGGAGATAAAGCCCCCTCCCCAGCAAGGCTGTGCTGCAGCTGATAAGAGCCCTCACGGGTTGTAATGGGAGCCCTGGCTGCCTGTTTCCTCACAAAGTCATGACTCAGGGATAATGTTCACATCCTCCGAACGGCGAGGGAGCTAAAAATACAGCCAGGAAAATGAGAATGAGTGAGCGAGCATGAATGAGAGCGTGAGTGAGAAATGCACTGGGGAAAAGAGAGAGGAAGCATGAATGAAAGAGCCTGGGAGAGAGAGAGTGAAAATAGCCCGACTCTTCCAAGTTTCCAAGCTGCAAACCTTCACTTGCAATCAACACTCTGGCAAAGGAGTGCTTGCGAGAATGTAAACCCATCCTGTGTGTTTGTCTTTGCAAACAATCCTCTCAGCATCAGCCCTGGAGAGCTGCAGAGGGGCTGCATCCCCCGGGGACACTGGGGGGGCTGCCCCAATGCCATCCATGCCAAGGCACTGGTGCCCTGTGCAGAACTAGAAGCACAAGGAAGTTGTCCCATGGATGCACAAGCCCAGAGTAGTCTCTCCTGGAACAGAGGGATGTGCTTCTGCCCTCAACATGGGTCCTTGCCAGGGTGGAGTGAGTTTGAGAGCTCCCCCACATCCCCCAGATCCTGTTTCTGCAGCATTTCCCAGTGCATTTTGTTTTAATGAGCCGGTTGCTGTGAGTTACTGCCTCCCCCTTCTCCGAGCCCCAAGCACCTGCACTCACACCAGAGCTCATTTTCCTGAAAGAGACAAATGATTTTGCCCCCCACTGTAGCCCCTTCTATCACAAACAGCCCCTTGGAGCTGCAGTACCTTTTACACCTTTCTCCAAAATAAACCCACACTTTTTTCCTTTTGATCAAAGAATTTTATTTTCTTAACTTTTTCTCATACTGCTGATAATCAGACTGGGTTGGGGTGGAAGGTTGCTCAGAGCTCACCCAGTGCCAACCCCCTGCCATGGGCAGCGACACCTCTCACCAGACCAGGGTGCCCAGAGCCCCATCCAGCCTGGCCTTGGACACTTCCAGGGATGGAGCAGCTACATTTCTCTGGGCAGCTTGTTCCAGGGCCTCAACACTGAGGTTTCACCCACAGCCCCATGGACACAGGGCACTGTGTCTGCCCAGAGGAAAGGATTCTCCTTTGTCCCTCACTCTCTGCAGCTCCTCCCCTGCAAAGCCAGGCTGGATAATTGGGTTTTTAGGGTTAGGAGACCCTCTCTTCCCCTGGTCAAAGGTGTATTCTAGAGCAGGATTATGAGAAGTGTTTTTAGGTGCTTGGGAACATCATTTGCTCTCTGTCTTTGGCAGGACTGTGGGGAGCAAAGCCCTTTTCATGCAGGATTTCAGTTGCAGGGAGGTTTTTCTGCAAAAACACTGGTTTTCTGTTGCTTCTCCTCCCTCATCATCTTGGCCAGCAGTGATGAACACGTGGGCTCAGGCAGAGAAGTGGCTGGTCCCTGCCCAGGCACCCAGTGAGGACTGGCAGGGAACAGTCACCCCAACTCATCCTGTCTCCCGGCACGTGCCAGAGCCTTGCTTCAATTATTTCCTCCTGGGGATCCAGCTGGTCCGACACAGGCCCTCTCCTGCCACTTTCCTGCTCCTAGATTTTGTTCTGAGTCTCTTTTGCTTGACGTTTCCTCTGAAGGGTTGCGCTGGGAGTGGGATCTGGAGGGACGATGCTGTGTGGGGAGGGAGAAGTGAGTTTGCCCAAGCCAGGGGGGAACCCATTGGGCTGGAAGAGCCATTAGACACTCACTGAACACATCTGATCCATTCCCAGGAGCAGCTCTGGAGCAGGCAACGGTCACAAGGGTGCTGGGATCAGGATGATGCTGGGGCCAAGTCATTGGATAAAGATGGAGAAGATGTTCGCAGCTGGATGGGGACACGGCACCATCCCAGACCCAGTCCCTGGTGCTGATGGCAGAGGCAGAAGACCCTCATGTCACGAGCCAAAGGAGCTAAGAAACCCCTATGAGCAGAATGATCTCAACCACTGCCTAGCTGGGATTTACCCAACAAGAGCAGATCTGGCCCAACATGCATTAAAGCCACAAAGAAGAGCAATTCTTGCACCCCCACCCTCCAGAGCTGCCCGGGGACCAGGCTGGAGAGAGGATGTGGGTTCCTAAGCAACTTCTGGAGGGGAATAAATACAAAGGGATTGCAGGCTCCTGAGTCACACAGGTTCTGTAGGTGCTGTAGGGATTCTGACAGCGGAAGGTCGCTCTGGCCCTGCCAGAGCAGCTGGCTGCTGTCTGGGTGCCTGGGTGCCAACAGGTCACGGAGGGACGAGACCAGCCGGCAAAGCCGGGCTAAATTTGACCTGTATCACAGATAGGAAGCGAGATTAGGTCCTTCTCCGTCATCACTGCCGAGCCCCGCTCTCCTGACAAAGGCCCCAGGGGTGAGCCTGGTGCTAATCCAAGGAGCCAATTTTAGAGCCCGCTCTCCGCAGACAATCTCTGATTGTTTGGGCTGTTTTTGAAGTTTTTCCCAGCCGCACCGTCATCGCATCCTGTGACTTGGCAGGAAAGGCTCTTTGCGCAGGCAGCCGCTGCCAAGAAGCCTGAGAGGTGTGACAGCATGGGCTGCACGTCCCCCTGCACCCCTGGGCATCGGGGAAGGGGCTGCGGTCACCTCGGTGGAGGTGACAGGGGACAGTGGGTGGCTCTAGGTGGTGGATTGCCCATGATGTGATAGAGATGGCAGCTCAAAGCCACCCACCCTGGGGGTAGGGGACCCATCCGGCTGCTGCAGGTGGGTGGAGGCAGCTGCAGCTGCAGCACACTCCCACCCTGAGGAGCTTGGATATGGCCGTGAGATGCTGAAAGGAGCAAGGGATTTTCTCCTGGGCTGGGGAAAAGCCATTACAACTGCAGCACCACTCCTTCCCTTCCTTCTCCTGCTAAATAATGTCTTTTCCCTCTCAGCAAACTACCAGCCCCATCACACGCCTTCCTGCGCACCTCCAGCCCCGTTCCCATTTCCCGCTCCCTCTTCACCCACTGGGCAGGATTGAGCCCTGCCCCTGGGTTTTCCCTTCTGGCTGTCAACAGTTTTACCAGCTCCTTCTCGAAATGGGAAGTGGCCAAAGCAAGCAGAGATACCTGAACCTGACACCCACCCACTCCTTGTCTGGCCTCAAGATGTTTCAAAGCTCCCCCCCACCTTTTTCTATTTCTATCCTTATTGTCATCCTGCTTTGAGAGGAAGGTCTATTATTCCCCCCCTCCTTTTCTCCCTACAAAAAAATGGGACATTGTTTCTTCTTTCTTTGATTCAAAAGCCAAAAACAGTTATAGGAAACTGTTCAGCAGATGTTTTACAGTATGGACCTAGGGGGGAAAGAAAGATTTTTTAAAAATGTATGAAAAAGCTCCACGGTTTTACTTGAGGATCTATATTTAGCTGAATGCTTCCTCCGATTCACAGGGTTTGTGTTGGCATCGACGAGGCGCAGGTTTGAGCACTTTGATTGTAGTATTTGTTTTAGTTCTCCCATTTGCTGCATCCATTAAAATCTGGAGCCGGCTGCACAAGCTGATGAAGCACATTCAGGGAGGGGGTGGATTCTGCTTGCTCTGTGTTTCAGCAAAGTCCCACTGACACTCAGGGCAAAAAAATCTATATAATCCCTCATCCTGTTTGCGTTGGGATAAGCAAAGGTCTGTGCTCACGGCAGTGCCCTGTGCTTGTGCCCAGGGTGGCCAAAATAACACAAAACTCCCAGCTGAGATTGATAAATTCTCCAAGGGAGATTTATAGGCACTGAATGAACCGACGCTGTGAGCTGCAGCATTCGCTGGGTTTTGGAAGCAGCTTCAATCAGGACAGCCAAAACTCATCCCATAAACCTTCCCCAGGCCAGACTCCTGCTGACTTCAAAAAACCCAGGACTCAGGACCAGCTGAGCGAGACCCTCCAGATAAGGACGAGGTTTAACGTCGCCAATCGTGTGTGTTCCTGCCTCAAGGAGAAGCAGCAGGAGAAACCTCATCTCTGCATTGTGAGGTTGTACAGTGGGTGGGAATTAAAAAAGCCATCTGGAACCTGCGGGTCTGGGAAAGGCTGGGCAATGGTGGCATCTCCCTGCTGTGAAATCCATCCCCCAGCACCATGTGTGCCCAGGTCCCAAACACCTGCAGTGCCACTCTGCAATTCTGACACCAGACAGGTTTACAGATGGAAGATCAAGTCTTGGAGTTTCCCCAAGGGACCGAGAAGAAGCCAACAGTGCGTTATCACTGCCTGGTGGAGCTTGAGGCGTTCCCCACCTGGGAAAAGACTCTGGAGCAGGAGTGACAAGCCATTAGGTCTCCTAAGGAGCATCTGAAGGGGGGTAAGACCAGGCAGAGTTGGTAGTAAACGATACAGAGTCATCAGCAGAAGAGTCCATGTGTGAGTTAAGTGCCTGTTAATGAAGGTACAGCTGGTGTCCTGCAGCTGATCCAGCAACTTGTCTGCAAACCTCCTTTGCAGGAGAGGCAAAACCAGGACCAAAAGTCCAGCCTGTATTTGCTTAATATTGGGAGATGCTGATCAGGAAAGGACATGCTGTGCTCTTATTTGCAGAGCTGTAAACCACTGAGGTGAGAGGTGCACATGGGCACCCAGGTATAAGAGCAGGGAGGAGTTAGTCAGGGCAGGGACATGGAGTGGCCCTCAGTGTGACATTGGGCATCACTGGCAGTGATCCAGGCTGTGGATTCAGAGTTGGAACCCAAGCTGTGTTTCCAGACATTAATGGCTTGTTGTTGTCTCAGATGGTGGAAACCCAGATAAAAGGCGAAGCCCAAATGACCTGTTTGGTTTCCAACGGGGCACTACCCATGCAGTTTCTAAATAGGCTGCATTAGAAAGACAGAGCAATGAAGAAGGCAAACTCACCCAAACCCATGGGCTCAGCTCTGGGGTGCTGGAAGGATAAAGGTCTAATTCATAGAAACCTCTTTGGCTCCTTTATTGGGCATTTCTGGACACCATACATGCAGACAACCAGGAATGCTTTGTTGCATAAATTAGGATTGCTGCTGTTCACCAGCTAACCCCGCCATGACCCCCCTCCTCTCCATCCCCTCTTGCTCTGCTTAAAACCCTCAGGCCTGTGCTGGCTGCCACAACAGACTTCTGCCAGTGCTGGGAAGGGGGAAAGCAGCAGACTGGGACGTTGCGACCTGCCTGGGGTGGCTTTTCTGGAGACCTGTGGAGCTGCAGTAGGGATGGGCAGGTTCATGAAGCTTCTAGAGCAGGTTGCAGGGTGTCAGCGAGGGTCATAATCCTGGGTAGGTGGGCCTGCCTCCACCAGTCTCAGAGGGTGAGTGGTGGGAGGTGGTGATGCTTTTGGGTTCACTTGGAGTCATACGTGCCGAGGAAACATATTGGGAGATGCAAAGAGCTCCTCACACAGCCTGGGTCCGGGTGGAAACCTGCTCGGCCTTGGGAGCACTGATAAATGAGAGGCTGCTTCCCTCCCACACACTTCCACTTTCACTTCACATGTGGGACCCAGCACTGTGATCCCCAGGCTGCCCATAAATAACCCCACCATGGCCAGGCACGGTGACAGCGAGTATTAAACCTGCCGGTACAAGCCTTATTTCTCTTCTCGCTTTCCTCTGGGAGCTCTTGGCGTCCTTCATGGCGGGGAACGTCACACCTCTTGGGGGATGTCACCTGTGTGTTGTTATCCCGTCTGAGCTCTCCTGATAATCAACGGAGGATAACAAAGAGAATCTGTCCAAACACGCTCGGTGGAGCTCAGGAATTAAATATGAGAAGCCCCAGCTGTTCCGAAAGCCAAGTCTTTGTCACAGACAAACTTTCTTTGACCTGGAACCGTGTGGAAAATAAACAGAGAGGTAAAGGACACGCTAATAACTCATTTCCACAAAGCCAAGATTCGCGTTTCTGCTACTGTATTATTTCCCCCCACCTCCTGCTCCTTCTCAGAACGGAAGAGCAATTTGTAAGATACCCACTGGTGCAGATGTGCAGAACTGTCTCCAGTCCCCTTCCAACCACTGGGCACATCACACAACATCCCTGCTCTGCGGTTCCTCCACAGGAACACAAGATGATAGCATTTGCTTTGCTCTGGGCACATCATTCACATTTCCGGTTGATGGTGGTACCCAGGAGGGCGCAGACTGCAGCTCAGACCTCCCGGGATTATCGTAGAAACCTCCAAAACCTCTTGTTGTCCTCCATGGTGTGTCTGTCGGCAGAGGGAGAACAAAAAGCTCTGTCTGATACTGGAAAAAGGCCTGAAGAAGAAAGTTTCCCAGTTTATCAGCTGTCTGCACAGCCCAAAGGCAGGGAAATCTCTGAATTCTTACATCACTGGAGCTCTTTCTCCCCCTCACTGCCAGCACAGTGGCATTTCTGACACTGAGGAGATTGAGCCATGAGGGAAGAAGCCCAGCAACTTCAAAGAATCTGCTGTGTTGGGTCTGAGTCAAGTGATGAGTCATGAAGCACTGGCGATGGAAAGTGAACTGCTCCTTTCTCCAGGCCTGAGACTGCGCACAGGGATCTTGAGCTGGTTTATGGTTGTGGCTGAGATGCTCTGCTCAGTCCTGCTAGTGCTGACATGTCCTCTCAGGGGCAAAACAGAACTCCTGAGGTCTGCAGAGCCACCTTGAGTGGGGCCACATGGGAATCATTGGCCTTTCCTTTGGAACACATTCTCCAGGTGCTGCTGACAGTCCTCAGAAACACAGAACCATAGACTTGTTAAGAATGGGAAAGACCTCTAAGACCATCAAGTCCAATGACCAACCCAACTCTACTGAGACCAGTGCCAAACCAGGAGCTTTTTAACCACTCAACCCTTCCCCAATATTTGGAAACAGTGATTGCCAGGAGGGAGATCTTCCAAGCCCAGGACACCAAAGCCTCTGCACCTAGCTCTCGAAGAACACTACAGAAACCCCCCATGATCAGGGGACTGGAACATCTATCCTATGAGGACAGGCTGAGGGAGCTGGGGTTGTTCAGCCTGGAGAAGGGGAGGCTTGGGTTTACCTGATAGTGACCTTCCAGTCCCTGAAGAAAGCTACAAGAAGGCTGCAGAGGGGCTGTTCATGAAGGCCTGGGGTGACAGGATGAGGGGCAATGGTTTCACATTAGAGAAGGGCAGATTTGAATGGGCTGTTAGGAAGAAGATCTTCAGCAGGAGGGGGATTGAACACTGGATCAGGTTGCCCAGGGAGGTGGTTGAGGCTGCATCCCTGGAGATATTCAAGGTGAGGCTGCTCATTGCAGGGGGGCTGGACTAGATGACCTTTGGAGGTCACTTCCAACCCAGCCTATTCAATGATTCTATGATTCGATGATCTACAGAGAGCAGAAGGCACAAGGCGACCCAGCTTTCACATCTCAACTGGTATCCTCAGACAAGAGCAACAACAGGGATTATAATTACAGCTTCCCATTGATTATCATCATAGCTTAACCATAATAAGCTGCTTATTGTTGTCAGAATGGGGTTTATGTGGCATTTTCACTGTGGTGCTAATCTCATTTTTCTTTTTCAAAAGAAGATGTCGAGAGAAGCAGTTAAAGGATCCAAATTCATTTTCTGGATTTCTATACTGGCTTGAGAATCAGCTGAGTTTTAAAAAAAGTCAAGATTTTTATCAGCATTTCAAATTTCACCACAGCAAGAGGCAGGGAATATTTTAATAGATAAAAGAAAATAAAAATATCTCTCTTTTTTTACCCCCCTGCTAATAGTAAGTGAAGTAATAAAGAGCAAGTGATTAACTGGCTGCTGAATTCGTTTTGAAATCTGGCCAGATGTGTTCGAGCAGGAATTGTTAGCTGATAGCATTTTTGTAAATCCAATCTTTATTTATATCTGGGAAATGAGCACTTCTGAAATCTGCCTTTACAGTCGTAGATTAAATGTCTCTGGATGAGGATTTTAATGTACGGATTTGAAGAGGGGGTGTGTGTGATGAAACCTTATCTGAGCCCCTCAGCCTAATAAAAGATCCCCTCACCCAGCCAACACGCCTCAGTTTTCTTGAAATGAGAGGACTGGTAAATGGTGACTAACCTTCCCACTAACATTTTCATAAATAGCTGATTTAGCTATTTCTTACAGCTTTCAGGGGTTCCTGCACACCCTTCCCCTCTGCGGTTAGCAGGGCAGGCACCCGCACAAAGGAGATTACAATCCCAGAATCCCAGGGATTTTGGGATGGGGGTTGGAAAGGGACCTCTGAGGATCACCTAGTCCAACCCCCTGCCAAAGCAGGGTCAACCAGAGCAGGTTGCCCTGGATGGTGTCCAGGTGTGTTTGGCAAGTCTCCAGAGCTGGAGATTCCAGAGTTTGTCTGGGCAGCCTGGGACAGGGCTCTGGCACCCTCACAGCATTCATGTTCATGTGGATCTTCCCAGGTTCCTGTTTGTGCCCGTAATCCCTTGTCCTGTCTTTGGGCATCACTGGCCCACTCCTCCTGTCCCCACCCTTTAGTTGTTGCTCAGCACTGATCAGATCCCTCTCAGCCTGCTCTGCTCCAGCTGAACAGCTCCAGGGTTCTCTCTCAGCCTTTCCTTGGCACAGAGCTGCTCCAGTGCCCTCAGCATCTTTGTAGCTTCCACTGGACCCTCTCCAGTAGTTACTTGTCGCTCTTGAACCCAGTGTCCTACAACTGAACACAGGACTCCAAAAGTGTCCTCACCAGGGCTGAGTAGAGGGGGGTTGAATCATCATCTGTGGATGCATTTAAAACTCGTGGAGATCTGGAGCTCAGGGACAGGGTCTAGCAGTGGCCTTGGGACAGCTGTGTTCATGGTTGGACTTGGTTCTATTGAAAGTCTTTTCCAACCTCAACAATTCTACGGGAACACCCCTCAACCTGCAGGTCACAGTCTCCTTAATCCATCCCAGGATCCCATTTGCCTTCCCAACCACCAGAACACACTGCTCGCTCATGATCAACTTAACAGACCCTCCTCCCCAGAGCTGGTCCCCAGCAGGTCGCTATTGTGGTTTGAAAATTAGTAGAATTTTCAGAATTACAAGTTTGTGCTTTTATGAAGGAAAGAAAACATCCTGTTGCTTTAAGAGGCTTCTCTTCCC